>AWOL01S0025570.1:15302-35174 GCA_000715115.1 Nicotiana otophora
CCCATCTTACTGCGCTGTGGTGGTGCTACTGGCACATATACAGCACATCCAAAAATTCGTAGATGGGCAATATTTGGTTCATGACCAAAAACTAATTGTGACGGAGAATATTTATTATAATGTATCGGTCTGAGACGGATAAGTGATGTAGCATCCAAGATAGCATGGCCCCAAACAGTAGTGGTAATTTTATTTTCATAAGTAGTGGTCTTGCTATCAATTGCAGGCGTTTAATAAATGACTCTGCAAGTCCATTTTGAGTATGAACATAAGCCACAGGATGTTCAACTTTTATCCCAACTGATAGACAATAATCATCAAAAGCTTGAGATGAGAATTCTCCAGCATTATCAAGGCGAATAGCCTTTATAGGATAATCTGGAAATTGTGCCCTTAATCGAATTATTTGGGCTAATAACTTTGCAAACGCCAGGTTGCGAGATGATAATAGGCACACATGAGACCATCTTGAAGATGCATCTATTAGGACCATAAAATATCTAAACAACCCACTTGGTGGGTGAATAGGTCCACATATATCCCCATGTATACGTTCTAAAAAGGTAGGGGACTCAATGCCAACCTTCATCGGTGATGGTCTAGTGATCATTTTGCCTTGATAACAAGCATCACAAGAAAATTCATCATTTGTAAGAATCTTCAGGTTCTTTAATGGACGCCCACTCGACTTTTTAGTAATTCGCCTTATCATTATTGATCCAGGATGGCCCAAACAGCCATGCCAAAGCACAAAGATATTTGAATCAGCAAACTTCCGGTTTACGATAGAGTGTGCTTCAACTGTACTAATCTTTGAATAGTATAAGCCAGAAGATAAAGTTGGTAACTTTTCTACAATGCATTTCTGGCCAGAAATATTCTTTGTAATACAAAGATATTCCACGTTCATTTCATCTATTGTCTGAACATGAAACCCATTTCGGCGGATATCTATAAAACTTAACAGGTTTCTTTGGGACTTGGAGGAGAATAATGCATTATCGATAATAAGTTTTGTTCCCTTAGACAGAAATATAGTAGCTCTTCCAGAGCCCTTAATCAAACTTATATTTCCAGAAATTGTTGAAACATTTACTTTTTCCTTATGCAAATAAGAAAAGTATTTCTGATCTTTGAATATGGCATGGGTTGTTCCACTATCAATTACACAAATATCTTCATGATTGGTCTTTGATCCAAACATAATTTGAGGATTATCCATATTCTTCAAAATGACATAAACAAAATAAATATGATAGTAAACATCATTTTCAAAGCATAACTTTTATTTATGTACAATAATTACATAACCATACTATTTACTACAAACAACAAAAATTAAAATATTTACATTTCTACAGATTCACTACCGATCATATGACTTGTTTCTCCTTCTGGGAGTGCAAAACAATCAGCTACCTCCAAATGCATGAAGTCTGAATTATCTTCAGAAATAAAATTTGCTTCAGCATTTTTCTATGTCTTCTTCAGGGAGACTTGATACAGCTCAACCAGGTGCTTTGGCATACGACATGTACGTGACCGGTGCCATTTTCCTCCATATCTATAGCATACATTTTCTGGCTTTGCTTCTTGCACCGCTTCATGCTTTTGTTCCTTCCTTTTGCACTGCTTGTGGTGAAGGGGGTTCTTTGGTGCATTGTTATTACCACGATTAGAGTTTTCTCCCCGACCACGGCCATGACCACGACTGGGGCCATGTCCTCTTCCACGCTTAGCTTGGTGGAAGTTCGTCTCATTCACTTCATGGAATGGACAAGAACCAGTAGGTCGGCTTTCATGGTTTTTCATTAATAGCTCATTATGTTGCTCGGCTACAGGAAGGTGTGAGTTAAGTTCAGAATACTTTTTGAATCCCATCTCTCGATATTGCTGCTGCAAGAGCATATTCTAGGCATGAAAAGTGGTGAAAGTTTTCTCCAACATATCATGATCAGTAATATTGTCACCACATAGTTTCAATTGGGAAATAATTCTGAACATAGCAGAATTATACTCACTGATAGATTTAAAATCTTGTAGCCTTAGATGAGTCCAATCATAACGTGCATGTGGAAGAACGACCATCTTCAGGTGGCCATATCTATCTTTTAAATTATTCCACAGTATGACTGGATCTTTAACAGTAAGATATTCTATTTTCAGGCCCTCATCAAGGTGATGGCGTAGGAATATCATTGCTTTGGCATGTTCTTGGTTTGATGCCTGATTTTTATCTTTGATGATATCTGCCAGACCCATCGCATCAAGATGAATTTCGGCATCAAGCACCCAAGACATGTAGCTTTTTCCCGATATATCCAGGGCTACAAACTCAAGTTTAGAAAGATTTGACATTATTTAGAAAAAGAAAATTCNCATAACCATACTATTTACTACAAACAACAAAAATTAAAATATTTACATTTCTACAGATTCACTACCGATCATATGACTTGTTTCTCCTTCTGGGAGTGCAAAACAATCAGCTACCTCCAAATGCATGAAGTCTGAATTATCTTCAGAAATAAAATTTGCTTCAGCATTTTTCTATGTCTTCTTCAGGGAGACTTGATACAGCTCAACCAGGTGCTTTGGCATACGACATGTACGTGACCGGTGCCATTTTCCTCCATATCTATAGCATACATTTTCTGGCTTTGCTTCTTGCACCGCTTCATGCTTTTGTTCCTTCCTTTTGCACTGCTTGTGGTGAAGGGGGTTCTTTGGTGCATTGTTATTACCACGATTAGAGTTTTCTCCCCGACCACGGCCATGACCACGACTGGGGCCATGTCCTCTTCCACGCTTAGCTTGGTGGAAGTTCGTCTCATTCACTTCATGGAATGGACAAGAACCAGTAGGTCGGCTTTCATGGTTTTTCATTAATAGCTCATTATGTTGCTCGGCTACAGGAAGGTGTGAGTTAAGTTCAGAATACTTTTTGAATCCCATCTCTCGATATTGCTGCTGCAAGAGCATATTCTAGGCATGAAAAGTGGTGAAAGTTTTCTCCAACATATCATGATCAGTAATATTGTCACCACATAGTTTCAATTGGGAAATAATTCTGAACATAGCAGAATTATACTCACTGATAGATTTAAAATCTTGTAGCCTTAGATGAGTCCAATCATAACGTGCATGTGGAAGAACGACCATCTTCAGGTGGCCATATCTATCTTTTAAATTATTCCACAGTATGACTGGATCTTTAACAGTAAGATATTCTATTTTCAGGCCCTCATCAAGGTGATGGCGTAGGAATATCATTGCTTTGGCATGTTCTTGGTTTGATGCCTGATTTTTATCTTTGATGATATCTGCCAGACCCATCGCATCAAGATGAATTTCGGCATCAAGCACCCAAGACATGTAGCTTTTTCCCGATATATCTAGGGCTACAAACTCAAGTTTAGAAAGATTTGACATTATTTAGAAAAAGAAAGTTCATACCTCTGATACTTTCAAAGTATTTTCTCGAGATGACAGAGTCTCGTGCTGATAACGTGTTATAAAATAAAGACTGTAAAGTAAAGAAACCGAAGACAAGTATTGAGAGACTGATATATTATTCAACTTCAAACTTATGTACATAATGAACTGAATTCTCCTCTATTTATAGAAGAAAGGAAGCTGCTACTGCAAGTTGCTGTGTAAGCTGCTACTGCAAGGTGCTGTGTAAGCTGTTGTATAAGCTGCTTGTAAGCTGCTGTGTAAGCTGCTTGTAAGCTGCTACCCTAAGTTGTTGTGCCAGATATAGATAATCTTCTACCATGGGTAATACCCATAACGGAGTACCGAAAGGATAAGCTTCTTCATGAAGTTTATTTCCAATAGAGTACTAAATAAATAAACATATTTATGACGAAGTCTCATATGGATAAGCTTCTTCAGGAAGCTTATTTACAACGGATTACTAAATGAACATCCATAATATAATATATTTATAACATATTTTTCATTATGAAAGTTTACCCCTTATATAAAAGCTTCGAAACAAAGACTACTCTGACATGCGTGATTATTGCTATACATAGTCTAATCTGCGCACAATCACGTCATTGTATTCGTCGAGTGTGTAGCGTCCCCTAGGATCGAGTAGGCGTCTCGTGTTCTTTCTTAACTAACAGTAATACTAGTGCGATAGTATACTGGGGCGTACATTGTTCGAGGTCTTTCAGAAATAATTTTTTTACTTGTACAAAGTGGCATAGTTTTTTATAAGTGATATCATAATTTTAAAGAAAGCGCAAATAATTATTTATTATAACAACATCATATTAAAAAAAATTAAGTTATATTACTAAAACACAACTCAAATATATATTACTACATATAAATTTTTATTTTTTGAAATGTATTTAAAATAACCTCATTAATTAGAAATAATACTAAATATCTTTTTTATATATAAAACACCAAACAATCACACAAAAGATTATTATTCATTCTATTCTGCAAAATCGTTCTTAATCAAGTTCAATTATGAGAAAAAATATGAAAGGAAAAGAAAAAGGGAAAGAATAGTCGAACATCTTATCGCAGAAGTCAAATCATTTATTTTTGCATTAAATATGCAAATGTGATTCTTGATCTATTGGTTTAGTGTTATGTTAATGGTTAAGAGGTCAATGGTTCAACTCCGACATGTTTGTAGATAGGCGTACAAATTTAGGCGTACAAATTTAAGCGTACAAACTAAAGTTAACGAGCTTCGAAATTATGATCTCACTTAGGAAATTGAAGTGCATGACCAAAGATAGGATAAGCATATTTCTCAAACGTCACGATCCAAAATTCCATCACAGGTGTCGTGATGATACTTAGTCTCTAAGATTAGATAAGTCGATTATAATTTCAATTCAAGCCTTTTTTTTAAAATAAAATTTAATACAAGTGTCGAAACCAAAAGCGGAAATAATTATAATAACCTCCCAAGACTGGTAATACCGAGTCACAAACTCAAACTGAATACATGCAATGATCTCAAGGATCGAATATACAATACTGTTCGAATAAGAGTTGACAGTACAATAAAATGAAAAGACTCCAAGGGACTGCGACGACCAAGTAGCCCTACCTTGAATCCTTGCGATCACACGCTAATCTCTGTTCGAATCCGATATCTCCAATACCTGGCTCAGCACAAAAATATGCAGAAGTATAGTATGAGTACACTGACCTCTCACACACAATGCACACCTCAAAATAAGGCATGACACAGTCGATTGCAATTATAGTAACCCAACGAAGAGTCGGGATCGAATCCGCATGGAGTTAGATGTGAGTTAGGAGTATATATTCTAGTGCGTGAATTTGAACTATCTTTATTTGCACTTCCACAAATTGGTGTTGTTTCTATTTCTATTTTAAAACTAAATATTGTAAAGTAAAGGAATAAGACTAGGATAATTATTTTTGTTGTTTTTCAAGTTTGTAAAAAGGCTTAGGGCTATGACCATCGCCTAGGTGTTCGCCTAATGGTATATAAACTTTAATGCTTATTTTTTTTATTGGGGTGTATTATAGCTATCAACTCTCAATTACCCACTCAATACCTCTCGGTCAAGGAGTGGTTTTGCCCAATTTGGCTTTCTCAAGTACAAATGGGTATCACACAAAACGATTGATAAGAGCTCAAGTCGGGTTATTACTATCTCTATCTTGAACCCTTTAAGTGGGTTAATCAATCTCTCGATTGAGCCAATTTCTTATTAGCCAAGGTTTCCTAGACTAAGTCTCTCTTTCTCAAGTAGAGACTAAGTCAATTAGGCATGAATTAATGTTTGCAACCATTAATTTCACAAATTAAAGTATGAACAAGGCTAAATAATAAACATCCAATCATAAACAAGCACTAAATTAGATATCCATAAGGTTTACACACTATGGTTGGATCACAAACCTAGTAAATATCTAGCTACTCATGCTTAAAATTGAAGAAATAGAAGAAGAAATACTAATTAAACTCATATTGTAAAGTTAAAATGATAAAATCTTTAGTAAAATACTCCAAAATATAGAAAACTTCCAAAAGAGGCAAAGAAAAAAACGGCTATCGGACTTGCTGATGTCAACAGTTAACCTAAGTTTGTGAAACTCGTCTATTTATACAAGGATCAAAATTGACAAAAATGCCCTTCGGGAGTATCTGCGGCTGCACAATTCCATGTGCGGTCCGCAGAATTCTAAATCTTGCAGGAGCTGGGATTATGCGGCCGCACAATTCTCAGCTGCGGCCGCGAGGCAGTGTTTCTGCGGTCCGCAGATTTATTACTGCGGCCGCAATCTGGTCTTCTGCGGTATGCATCTTTACTTCTACGGCCGCAAGGCACTTCTTCTGCGGCCGCACAATTCTTGTGTGGTCTGCAATTTTGAGGGACTTGGACTTTAGAAACTTTCACACCCTCTGAAGTTGATCTCCAGCTCGTCATTTGCGGCCGCACAATTCCTGTGCGGTCCGCAGTTTGCTAGAAAGCCTGTTGGGATTGTCTTCTTTGTTTGCGGCCGCAGATGGAATTCTGGGGTCCGCACTTTGTGAGCTTATGTGCCTTTTATTACTTTGTATTTAGATTACTCTTTTTTGAGTCGGACATCATCTCGGGAGGCCATTTTCCAACAGTCCTGCAATTTTGCACTTTTCATCAGTTTTGGGAACACCATTCAACGTTTTTAGACTAAAACAAAAGCTAAAATGTGCTAATAAGTAGTCAAAATCCCCACTTATCATACACCACAGTCGGTACTCAGTAAGTATCAAGACTAACCTCGGTGGAGTAGTAACGAGGTACAGTCAAGACACTCACTAGTCAAATAACTTGTGCAATATAGCAGTATACAATAGTACTGGAAAATAACTAGCAATGATAGCAACAAAATCAGCCAGTGATATAAACAACAAGGCAACAAGAACACCATAATTATTGCTCAAACAAATAAGGAACACAAGTATAACCAATTAATCAAATCCTTTAAGTATAAACCTTTCACATATAATCCTTTTAAATAAATATCTCTCGAATATACTTCTTTCCAATAAATATCCTTCGAATATAATTGTTTCAAATAACTATCTTTCGAATATACTTCTTTCAAACAAATATCTTTCTAATATAATTCTTTCAAAGAAATATCTTTCGAATATAATTATTTCAAATAAAAGTCACTTTGTGACACCTCATTTCATAATCATAAAAACACGGGTCTCAACCCACTTTCATATTTTCGTAACACGATTCTCATTCCACTTTCATATTTCCACAGCACCTCGTGCCCATATTTCTATCTGTAACGACCCGACCGGCCGTTTTGAGTATTACAGTCTCGTTTCCATATTTACTGCTTATTATATTCTCAATTATAATTATGAGACTTATCGAGGAGGTTTCAGAATGTTGGAACATTTAGTTCCAAGAATTAAGGCTTAAGTTGAAATATTTGATCGGATGGAGAATTATGTATAAACGACCCCGGGATAGAGTTTTGATGATTCCAATAGCTTTGTATGGTGATTTTGGACTTAGGAGCGTGTCCGTAAAATTATTTGGAAGCCCATAGCTAAATTAGGCTTGAACTGGCTAAAATAAAAATTTAAGTTTGGAAGTTTGATCGGGGAGTTGACTTTTTGATATCGGATCGGAATCCAGTTCTGAAAATTTTTATAGCTCCGCTATGTCATTTATGACTTATGTGCAAAAATCGAGGTCATAAAAGTCGAGGCTGGAGAAAATCGAGGTCAAGAAAATCCATACTGGAGAAAAATCGAGGTCATGCAAATCGAGGTCATGAAAATCGAGGCCAGGCCTGGACAGAAACTTTAAGTTATAAAACAGGGGGGTTTCGTCCCATTTTTTATTTTTGACAAATTGAAGCTTGGGGAGTAGCGATTTTTGAGAGATTCTCAAGGAAAACATCGGAGTAAATGATTCTAACTCGGATTTGGTCAATATACACGAATATATCATTGTTTTCATCATTTAATTAGTGTTTTGAGATGGAAATTTGGGAAAAATGAGGAAGAGTTCTTGGACTAGTATTTTGAGATTTTGAATGGGATTTTGTTATCGGATTTGAGTAAAATTGGTATGGTTAGACTCGTGAATGAATGGGATTTCGGGTTTTTTGACTTTTGTCGGATTTCGAGATGTGGGTCCGGGGGCGAATTTGAGTCGATTTCGGATATTAGGCTATAATTTCATATTTTCTTGTGGAATTGATTTCTTTAGTCTATATTGATTGGATTATACTGCTTGTGGCTAGATTTGGGACGTTTGTAGACCGATTTGAGAGGCAAAGGCATTTTGGAGTAGAGTTTTACTCGGATTGAGGTAAGTAACACTTCTAAACTTGGTTTTGAGGGTATGGATCACTGAATTTAGTGTTATATAAAGTGCTTGGAGGTAACGCACATGCTAGGTGACGAGCGTGTGGGCCTGTACCATAGAAACTGTTACTTAAATAAATTATGGGGAGTTGTAAAATTGAAGAATCATGTTATTACCCGCATATTCTCCTCGTGTTAGAGGAATTGAGCTGAGATTTGTATCAAAGATCATGTTTAGGCTACGTGCAGATATTTTTGGAACCAATGAGGGTCGAGTTGCTGTTGAATTGATTGTTTTAAATTGTAATTTCATACTTAGTCATGTTCATTCATTTCATATCATAAATCGGTCTATGTTACTATTTATTGATACATCATATTATCACTTTGGGTTGATTTTCTTGACATTTTGAGCCCAAGAGACTAGAGAGATTGATGACTGAGTGAGGCTGAGGGCCTAGTTGTGAGGATATTAATGGAATTGAGTTGCGCGCCGCAGCAGGCGTTATAGGCTTTATTATTATTATGGGAACGAACTGCACGCCACAGTAGGCCATATCGGTTTTATATAGCGCTTGGGCTGAAGGAGCCCTTCCTGAGTCTGCACACACTCCCAGTGAGCGCGGATGATTTATATTGAGGGATGGATCTTTCCTGGGCATGGATCTTGCCCGAAGCATTTATATTGAGGGATGGATTTTCTCTGGGCATGGATTTTCCCTGGACATAGATATTTTGCGAATCATTTATATAGAGGGATGGATTTTCCTTAGGCATGGATCTTGCCCGAAGCATTTATATTGAGGGATGGATTTTTCCTGGACATGGATCTTGTCTGAATCATTGATATTTGGGGATGGATCTTGTCCGAATCATTGATATTTGGGGATGGATCTTCCCCTGGGCTGGATTGGCTATATACAGTACTGAGTGATTGAGTATTTTGATTGTGAGTACATGGAGTTTTCACTAAGGTGCATCACATATAGTATGTACATTGGCATGTAGATACAAAGATGTCATATTCCTCGTATTATTTAGAATTGATCTGTTTTATTTGTACCGAAAGCAACTGTTAAACTTTAAAGCATGTCTACATTTCTGTATTGTTATTATTTTATACTGGACTATACCTGCGGAGCTCGTCACTACTTTCAGCCCAAAGGTTAGTCTTGTTACTTATTGAGTTGGTTGTACTCATACTACACTTTCCACCTCGTGTGCAGACCCAGGTGCTTTTAGAAATGACGACCGTTAGATCTCAGAGTGCTATCAGTTCGAAACTATCAAGGTAGCTGCCTGGAGTTCGCTGACCTTGAATCCCTTTCTTTCAGGTATTGTATTATTCTATACTTTTAGACAGTGTTTTGTCAATCAGACTTTGTATGCATATTAGATACTCATGTACTCAGTGACATCGGGTTTTGGGAGTGTTTATATATGTAATTGTGAGATTTCTTCTAATTAATTTAAATATTATGTTTTCAAACTTAAAAGATATGGTGGTTTATTGATATTCCCGGCTTGCCTAATATTGAGATAGGCGTCATCACGACAGGTGCAATTTTGGGCCGTGACAAGTTAGTATCAGAGATCTAGGTTACATAGGTCTCATGAGTCATGAGCAGGTTTAGTAGAGTCTTACAGATCGGTACGGAGACGTCTGTACTTATCTTCGAAAGGCTTCCGAACACTTAGGAAAAATTCACTTTCTTGTATGGTATCGTTTGGAATTGATTCAGCTTAAAACATAACTCTTTGAATTCCTTCTACGCATTCGTGTGTGCATGTGATCGCTCAATATCAGTTGTGAATCATTGTCTTGTGATTCCATGAACGAGGTTCGAGATGAGTATTTTGTGTTTTGTTGATGGGACAGTCTGGAGGACTAGAGTTCGGAGTGAGACCGCAGCTTAAGCTCGGTAGTTTCAGTTGTAAGAACCTATGTGATTGGACTTATGCGTCCGGTAGTATTCCTATGAGTGGAATTTGTGGCTCGATGAGTGATTGAATGACTATATGATAAGTATGATGTGAATACGGGATGTGTTCAGATGGGTTGAATGAGACAAATAAAGTTTACTTGTGACTCAAGAGTTTGATATTGGGTACTTGATTCCTGTTTTGACATGACGTACAGACCTGAGTTGTGAATGTGTTGAAGGATCTTTCACGTGGTGTGATTGTGGAACAAATTAAATTTTCATGTCTTGTTGACGAGTTCAAACTTAGAAAGATTAAGTGATTGCATAGTAATTGTGACTGCGAAAGGGTATAACAAGATGCCCATTTGAGGCTAAGCAAGTGGGTTATCCCCTGCGAAGTAATTTATGTAGGTGTGTTCCTTATAATGTTGAGTGGAGAATTTCTTTTCTGCCAGCGGGGCATAGGTGTTGAGACTTGAATTTGAATCTGGTTGAGAAAGTTGACTTGAGTGTTAAGAGAATGAATGCGAGTTTAGCGGATGATTGAGGTATTTTATGGTAGGTGTTGCATAAGCTTGAGAAGAATTTTCGTTGAACTGGCTGCAGTATTATGGTAGTAATAAAGTATGGGTATTGTGAATTATTGAATGTTTTGATGTATGGATTTGAGCCAAGTGGGGGAGCCTACTATTGACAATTCGATTTTATGGTTTAGGTTAAATAAAGTTTTGGTCCGAGACATACTTGTGGAGCAGTTATGACTGCAGAGGCTGAGATCGAGGATGACTCGAGTAAGAAAATTTCCTGAATACGGAATATAATGCACTTATGAAATAAAATAAAATATAAAAAAAATCATGGAATGATTAAGTTGTCATTAGTGACGGATGTAGTGTGTCCGGTGTATGAATTTTCTCGGTAATAACTAAGAAGGGTGCGCATTTCAAAAGGGCATTATTTTTGATTTACGGATGTTCATTGTATTGCGGTACTCACCCGGTCGATAGACTGTTGATGTTCAATTATTGCTATGTGGCACGGAAGAATGTTGAAATTATTCCTAGTGGAAAAATTGTGCATGAAAGATGTATTAGTCATTCGAGTGCTGGAGTTGGGACCAGTTACGGTGATTCATGTGTTCAATGAAATTGGAGACTGGAGTTCTCAGAAGCATATTGTTTCGGGGTTGCGGCCTATTTGAGGTGACTGTTTTATTTAAAACTCAGTGGAGGCACTAGTTGCGTTAATTATTTGTGATAGCTACACGCTATGAGTGCGCATATATGTGAGGTTTGAGCTCATGTGCGAGCATTAGAGCAAGTATTCATACTCGAAAGAATGATTAGGCTATGATATGCCTATAGTTGACTGTTAAGCATAAAGTTATAACGTTTCCCGTATCCGTACCTTTGTTGAGAACTATCTGGGCTATACTTGAGGTTACAGAGAGATTAATTCCCTGCATAAATTGGGTAGTTACTATTTCTGCATTAACTTGCCGATTTGAGTGGTGATAGCACACTTTGCACCTGCCTACTCAATGGCGTGTTATCTATACCAGTCTAGGAGCGTGAGAATCTTAATTCATTTATCATATACATGTGTACTTATTTGATTGCTCCTATATGATATGCTTGGACTGGGGGCCTGTGGCAATGCCATGAAGATTATATTATTGGCACGTGAGTTGTCCGTGCAGATCCATATACTGATATTATTGTCACGTGAGTTGTCCGTGCGGGTCGAGATATTGATACTATAGCACGTGAGTTGTCCGTGCGAGTGATGATAATGTGAGCTCTAAAAGAGCTGGTTACTCTTATTAAATTCATGTGTCTTGGTTCTACTATATATAATGAGCTTATACCATTGTAGTTATGGTGGTGCTTGTTGAACTTGCAATATGGTTCTCTTCTTTGAGACATTTTCCATTTTTGGGTACACGAATTGCACCGTTGTGGCTTGAGTTATATTGGTGTGGCTTGTCTATGGGATAGTTGTGTTTAATAATATAAGGTCATTGGACCTAGAATGGGTACTATCAGGTTTGATTACACTATATTCGGAAGGATATTATTGAAAGTCATCTTAGAAAGTGATTATGGTTATGGTTGGGGCGAGAGAGCTCCATGACTTGTTGATCTGATAAGGGGCCATGAGATTCCCCGTGTTTCTGTCATTATCACCAGTGTACGAAGGTTTTGGAACGAGGTTTTGGTTGATATGATGTTTAATACTAGTGGTTGATATGATGTTTAATACTAGTACCAGGTTGGTTTGGAGCAGTTACGGTGATCGAGAATAGTCCTGCAAGTATGCGAGTTATGTAATATGTTATGTGATTATATTTGGGGTTATGGTCATGGCTTGATACAGCTTGTTCAAACTTATACAATGTGTAGATGTGAGACTCGGGTCTTGTAAGAAATTCTGCATGTTGGAAATTGGGTTCTAAGTTTACGGACTAAGATTAACGTAATGATCTTCAATTGTGTTATGTTGTCAGTTCCATGGAATAGGGTGGCGTGGGATCACCCCCGGGTATATGTGTGGTAAGATGGAATAGTGAAGTGATGGCTTGGAAACAACTCCTGGCACGCTCTAGGACGAACGTATGTTTAAGTGGGGGAGACTGTAACGACCCGACCGTTCATTTTGAGTATTACAGCCCTGTTTCCCTATTTACTACTTATTATATGTTCAAGTATAATCATGAGACTTATCGGGGAGGTTTTATAATGAATTAGAATACTTAATTTCAAGAATTAAGGCTTAAGTTGAAATATTTGACTGGATGACGAATTATGTGTAAACAACCCCAGAATAGAGTTTTAATGATTCCAATAGCTCTATATGGTGATTTTGGACTTAGAAGCATGTCTGGAAAATTATTTGGAAGCCCGTAGCTAAATTAGGCTTGAAATGGCAAAAATAGAAATTTATGTTTGAAAGTTTGACCGGGGAGTTGACATTTTGATATCGGGGTCGGAATCCAGTTCTGAAAATTTTTATAGCTCCGTTATGTCATTTATGACTTGTGTACAAAAATCGAGGTCATAAAAATTGATGCCAGGCCTCGACAGAAACTTTAAGTTATAAAGCACGGGGGTTTCGTCCTATTTTTTATTTTTGACAAATTGGAGCTTGGAGAGTGGCGATATTTGAGAGATTCCCAAGAAAAAACATCGGGGTAAGTTATTCTAACTCGGATTTGGTCAATATACATGAATATATCATTGTTTGCATCATTTAATTAGTGTTTTGAGATGGAAATTTGGGGAAAATGAGGAAGAGTTCTAGGACTAGTATTTTGAGGTTTTGAATGGGATTTGGTTATCAGATTTGAGTAAAGTTGGTATGGTTAGACTCGTAAATGAATGAAATTTTGGGTTTTGTGACTTTTGTCGGATTTTGAGACGTGGGCCCAGGGGCCGGGTTTGAGCTGATTTTGTATATTAGGCTATAATTTCATATTTTCTTGTGGAATTGATTCCTTTTGTCTATATTGATTGGATTGTACTGCTTGTGGCTAGATTCGGGACGTTTGTAGACCGATTTGAGAGGCAAAGGCATTTTGGAGTAGAGTTTTACTCGGATTTAGGTAAGTAACACTTCTAAACTTGGTTCTGAGGGTATGGATCCCCGAATTTGGTGTTATATAAATTGCTTGGAGGTGACGCACATACTAGGTGACGCACCATAGAAACTGTGACTTAAATAAATTATGGGGAGTTATATAATTGAAGAATCATGTTATTATCCGCATATTCTCCTCGTGTTAGAGGAATTGAGCTGAGACTTGTATTAAAGATCATGTTTAGGATACGTACCGGTATTTTTGGAACCCATGGGGTCGAGTTGATGTTGAGTTGATTGTTTTAAATTGTAATTCCATACTCAGTCATGTTCATTAATTTCATATCATATCTCGGTCTATGTTACTATTTATTGATACATCATATTATCATTTTGGGCTGATTTTCTTGACATTTTGAGCCCAAGAGACTGGAGATATTGATGACTGAGTGAGGCTGAGGGCCTAGTTGTGAGGATATTAATGGGATTGAGCTGCGAGCCGTAGCAGGCCATATTGGCTTTATATATATTATTATATGGATCGGGGCTGCCCGCCAGCAGGATGCCTTATAGGCTTTATTATTATTATGGGAATGGACTGCACGCCGCAGTAGGCCATATCAGCTTTATATAGCGCTTGGGCTGAAGGAGCCCCTCCGGAGTCTGCACACACCCCCAGTAAGCGCGAATGATTTATATTGAGGGATGGATCTTCCCTGGGCATGGATCTTGCCCGAAGCATTTATATTGAGGGATGGATTTTCCTTGGGCATGGATCTTGCCCGAATCATTTATATTGAGGGGTGGATTTTTTCTGGACATGGATCTTGTTCGAATCATTGATATTTGGGGATGGATCTTCCCCTGGACTGGATTGGCCATATACAATACTGAGTGACTGAGTATTTTGATTATGAGTATACGGAGTTTTCACCAAGGTGCATCACATACATTATGTACATTGGCATGTAGATACAAAGATGTCATATTCCTCGTATTGTTCAGAATTGATTTATTTTATTTGTACTGAAAGCAACTGTTAAACTTGAAAGCATGCCTATATTTCTGAATTATTATTATTTATACTGGACTGTACCTGCGGAGCTCGTCACTACTTTCAGCCCAAAGGTTAGTCTTGTTACTTATTGAGTTGGTCGTACTCATACTACACTCTGCACATCGTGTGCAGATCCAGGTGCTTTCGGACACGGCGACCGTTAGATCTCAGAGTGCTATCAGTTGGAGACTATCAAGGTAGCTGCCTGGAGTCCGCTGACCTTGACTCCCTTTCTTTCAGTTATTGTATTGTTCTATACTTTCAAACAGTGTTTTGTCAATCGAACTTTGTATTCATATTAGATGCTCATGTACTCAGTGACACCGTGATTTGGGAGTGTTTATATATGTTATTGTTCGATTTTTTCCGTTGAATTTAATATTATGTTTTCAAACTTAAAAGATATGGTGGTTTATTGAGATTGTCGGCTTGCCTAGTATTGAGATAAGAGCCATCACGACAGGTGAGATTTTGGGTCGTGACACTATCACAACCACACAGACAACTCACGTGCCAAAATATCAATATATAAGATCCGTACGGACAACTCACGTGCTAATAATAAAATCATCATTTCATCAGGGCAACTCATGCTCGCATCACATTTCACAACTGCACGGACAACTCACGTGCCAATATCATAATCATTATATACCCATGGCACCTCGTGCCTACATTTCATGTTACAACTGCACGGACAACTCACATGCCAATAATATAATCTGCCCTGCAATAGCCACAGGTTTATAATTTCAACATGTATCAGACTATTATCAAATTTAATGAATTAACAAAATGAGTTGCATAAGATATAAAAGTAATCACAAGGAAATCACAACATCACATTAAAATCACCAGCACAATAACCCCACATCACCACATAAAAATCACCAATACAGTAACCCCACATCATCACATATCATCCCTGATAATTGCCACCCTTACCGCTCTTATAGCCACCCTTATCACTCCTATAATAGCCTCCCTTATCCCTCCGCCCTGACAATATCAATAGCCACCCTTATCGCTAATATATCCACCCTTATCACTCCTATAATAGCCTCCCTTATCCCTCCGCCCTGACAATATCAATAGCCACCCTTATCGCTAATATATCCACCCTTATCACTCCTATAATAGCCTCCCTTATCCCTCCGCCCTGACAATATCAATAGCCACCCTTATCGCTAATATATCCACCCTTATCACTCCTATAATAGCCTCCCTTATCCCTCCGCCCTGACAATATCAATAGCCACCCTTATCGCTAATATATCCACCCTTATCACTCCTATAATAGCCTCCCTTATCCCTCCGCCCTGACAATATCAATAGCCACCCTTATCGCTAATATATCCACCCTTATCACTCCTATAATAGCCTCCCTTATCCCTCCGCCCTGACAATATCAATAGCCACCCTTATCGCTAATATATCCACCCTTATCACTCCTATAATAGCCTCCCTTATCCCTCCGCCCTGACAATATCAATAGCCACCCTTATCGCTAATATATCCACCCTTATCACTCCTATAATAGCATCCCTTATCACTTCGTATAATAGCCTCCCTTATCACTTTGTATAATAGCCACCCTTATCACTCTGCCGAAACAATATCCCAACACACATAACAACAGTGAAATGACACCCTTATGCCCGGATAATATCAACAGTGAAATGACACCCTTATACGCCGCATAACAGTAACCCAAATCACATAACAATTTACACAGAAAATTATCACAACAGCACAACATAATCAAATCGTATTGACAAATTGTCCGTAGGCCACAACCTTTCCAAAGGTACAACGGAATCAATTAATTTCACAACAGATAGCCCACGGCTCAACACAATGTATATAAAATCTCAAAAGCAACAACGGGGATGGAAAAGTAACTCGGCAAGAACAATGCCTTCTTTAATCTATATTCTTGATAATTAGATTAATACCTCTTTTCAAATTTAATTAATTAATTATTTGCAGATAAAAATCCTAAATGAAATTAATTTCACGAAATGGAAACTCAACAGAACACATAATCCACATAAAAGTCGAGTGACATTCACACCAAATTATCTTATAAAAATAAACTCGGCAAACAAGGAATGAGGCATGACAATTAAAGGATTTAATAAGTGCCAACAATTTTCAATTTAATACATAAGGGTGTCTACAAATTTTAATCGATATAATTTGCACATATAAACCAAGTACGTACTCGTCACCTCGCGTACATGGCTTTCAATCACATAATTTTCACATAAGACTCAATGCCTAAGGGGCAGTTCCCTCACTCAAGGTTAGGCAAGATACTTACCTTTACGAAGTTAGGCCGATATTCTAAAATAGCTTTCTCGCGTAAACTGTCCTCCGTACGGCTCAAATCTAGCCAAATTAATTACATTACATCATTAAAATTAATCGAAAACAATTCCAGATAATAAAACGTCGAATTAAATTTTCACATTAAAAAGTCAACTCGAAATTAACGCGGGGCCCGTATCTCGGAACCCTGCAGAATTTTCATATAATCCGAACACCCATTCCGATAGGAGTTTAACCATACCAATTTTACCAAATTCTGATAGCGAATACACCTCTAAATCTTAAATTTTTATTTTTGAAAGATTTTGTAAAATTCCCAATTTCTTCCATTTGATTCACTAATAATTGATGAAAACAACCATAGAATCATGAAATATAATCACTTTCGGATATAGAACACTTGTTCCAATCAAGCTTGTGAAAACTTCCTCCAGAATTGCCCAAAACCGAGCTCCAAAAATCCAAAATTGAAGAAAATGACCAAATCCTCGAATATATGTTCTGTCCAGGGATTTACCCTTCGCGTTTGCGGAAACTTCTTTGCGATCTCCAAGCACAAAACTTTTCTAGAATAATTTTACTCTATGCAATCATGGCCATTTCCCCGCGATCGCGATGAACAAATTCGGTTAACTCTTCCCAAACTCTTCGCAGATAACATATAGTGTAATAGCCATAACCTTTCGTACAGAACTCCGAATTCCAAACGATTTAATTTTCTAAAAACTAAACACAAAGGGCTACAACTTTCATTTTTGGATCATCTCCAAACTCCTTATAGATTGCAAGAAATAAGGTTCCAAAATTGGGTCACTGCAGTAGAATTTCCTTCTACGCGATCGCGATCCTTCCTTCCGCGATCGCGATTCACAAGGCCTGCATTGCACTTTACTCTTCGTGATCGTGTCCTAAACCACCTGCGATCGCATAGCACACCTCCGGCACCAGTTATCAGTAGTGCCAAAAGGCCTAAAAGTGATCTGAAACAACTCCAAAACTCACCCGAGGTCTGAGGAACCCCGTTCAATCATTCTAACAAGTTTATATACCCTATGTAAACTTGTTTGAAGGCTCGGAACATAAATTACAACATCAAAACCAAGAATTAAGGATAAAACTCAATTTCTTAAACTCTCTTAACTTTCAAACCTTCATACTTCGTCGAACGCGTCCGAATCACATACAAACATTTCGGAATGACGCCAAATTTTGTGTACAAGTCACAAATCACAATACGAACCTATTTTAAGGCTCGGAATCCCAAATGGACATCGATAATACCAAAATTCACTTCAAATCAAACTTAAGAAATTATTAAACTTTCAAAATGCCATCATTCCATAATGAGCGCTGAAATGCTCCCGGACCACCGGATACTCAACCCGAACATACACTCAAGTCCGAAATTATCATACGGACCTATTGGAACCTTCAAATCCCGATTTTGAGGTCGTTTACTCAAAAGTTAAATATTGGTCAACTCTTTCGTTTAAGCTTCAAAAATAAGAATTGTTCTTTCAATTTAATCCTGAATCATCCGAAAACCAAACTAGACCGCACACGCAAGTTATAATACACATCGCAAAGCTAATCGGAACCATAAGTCGTTGAACGAGATGCTAATTCACAAAATGACAAGTCGGATCGTTACATCAAATAAGATAAATAGAATATAATGTAATGGCTAAGTCCGCATATAAAAATGATATGCACCAAGTAGCACCTATATGAATGCTTTTCAATGAGTCTAGAATGTTCATGCATGTTCAAGGCTGAATCATAACTAATATCGAGCACATCTCATATGCTCCAACATGATCCAGCACGTCCCACGTACTCCAGCATAATATGTGTATCACCTACGCTTACAGGAACCAATGTAACTTGGGTGGGTAGCTGACTCCAGAAGGACGGATCTATATCCAAGCATGTAATGACCCGGCCGGTCGTTTCGAGAGTTATAACCCCATTTTCCCCATTCCTACTTCTTTTTATGTTATTAAGCTATATTATGTTATATCGGATTAGTTGGTTTGAGTCCGAAAGGAACTCGGAGTGAAATGAGATATTTAGTCTCATAATTGAAAATTTTAAGTTAGAAAAGTGGACCGGATATGGACCTATGTGTAAACGACCTCGGCATTGAATTTTGATGATTCCAATAGCTCCGTATGGTGATTTTGGGCTTAGGAACGTGTCCGGAATATTATTTGTAAGTCCATAGAGGAATTAGGCTTGAAATGCCAAAAGTTTTATTTTTGAGAAGTTTGACCGAGGGGTTGACTTTTTGATATCAAGGTCGGAATCTGATTCTAAAAATTGGAATACCTCTGTTATGTCATTTAGGACTTGTGTGAAAAATTTGAGGTCAATCGAACGTGATTTGATAGGTTCCGGAGTCGTTTATAGAAATTAAAATTTTCAAAGTACATTAGGCTTGCATTGTGGTGTAGTTCATGGTTTAATTGTTGTCTGAGGTTATTTGAGGGTTCAACTAAGTTTGTATGATGTTTTAGGACTTGTTGGTATATTTGGTTGAGGTCCCGAGGGCCTCGGGTGAGTTTCGGATGGTTAACGGATCAAAAATTAAACTAGAACAACTGCTGCAATTTCCTTCTGTTGGAAATTGCTTCTGCCCAGAAATCGAGCCCAGATGT
>AWOL01S0025574.1:0-14500 GCA_000715115.1 Nicotiana otophora
GCAAGAAATCCTTGGCCTAATAATGAATATTATGTCATGGCAAATGTCATGATCCATAAATTTTGTTATAATGGATATTATGTCATGACAAATGTCATGAAAATTTGGCCATATTACAAATTTTTTTTTTTTTTTTTTAGTAATGCCACCTTTGAACGAAATTCCGTTTGTATCAAAACCGAAAATAGAAATGACTAGAAAACGGTAAATTGGAGTTAGGCTTTTGTGAGCAGAAACCTGAAAAGAGGCTATAGGAATTGTGGCGAGTTGTATTACGTGAAAGGATCATTTACTTAGCGAAACTGTTATGTTTTGTTTGCTTTCTGGTCTGTTTCAGCTTTACAGCCTTGTTTTTAGGAGAAAAAGGATTACTTACTTGAAATTCAATTCTCTATTGAGTTTGCAGTCTAAGGAATTCCCTCTGGTCGGGATCATCTTGATTCTTAGTTGAGGGAGAAAGCAGGTGACGGAGTTAAGATTAAAATCAATGGTTTTTATATATAATATATATACGTATTTTTTATTTATTTACATACATATAAGGTTTGAATTAGACGTAATAAACTCGACCCAATTCGTTGGCGTTAGGAAGAAAGGCAGGGTTAGTGGACTAACATTTTCTTTGCATCATTTAAACTTCCATGAATAAGATATTAAATTTCAATTATCTTTCCGTCCTCGTCCAAACAAATCAAATACAAGATAAAAGTTATTCAATCATTAGTCACCACGATTATTTAATATAAGTTGCTTTATTATTGGTCATATTCATCATCCCATTTTTATAAGTAGACAAAATAATATTCTAACTTTATCTCAAAAAGGATCCAGTAACAAATTAATATTTTATAACGTTGTCCCAAGGAATCAAAGAGCATTTAAATCATGATCAATTATGATTGAGACCCCTATAATATAATATAATTAGCACAACACCCACCAAATACAACATATAGATACAGCTATTAGATTATAGGCTGGCTCACAGTTCACACTGGCTATCATTAAGTCAACCCCTTTCAATTTACAATCCTTTGCTTCAAGTGGTCCAAAAGTCACAATGAATGAATCGCAATAATATGCAATCAAAGGGTGAATTTTCACCTTTTGGTTATGGGGTTTAAGGTCAGGAAAATCAACAACTTCTTAGTAGAAATATTTTTTTCTCCTTAATGGACTTACATGGTGAATTCAAATTAGTTGAGCTAATGATTATAAATGCCAAAAACCTAATAATAATAATTAATTCATTAAATTTAAGATATAACGGACCACGATTAGGATTTTTTAACTTTGCCGACGAGCTTATGTTTTTAACTTCTATTATTTATATATATAAAATACTTTTAACTATTATAAGTTCGATCTATATTATCTTCGTATTAGGTATTGCCTACTTTATTATTGACGAAAAAGAGCTATTCATAGTCGATGTTTATATGAATCATCTTAATTATTATGTTATATATAACTTAGTATGAGTAAATTCATCATAGTTAAATGTGTAGTGTGTATAAATAACATTTATCATGTAGTATTATTTAGTCTAATATAAAGATCAGTGTATATGATCATTTTTCCTTATTGACTTTGTGGAAAAAAGAAAAAAATTATGATGGTGTGAATAAGACAAACAATTCCTCTGTTAATCGAAGAACAAGAATCACATGTTGCACTAAAATTTTCCCCATATGATGCATTAATTAATGAATGCTTTTCTTATTGATTTAATGTGAGTCAGATATATTTGACCGTTAATTCAGCCAAGTAAAATCCCTCCAAAGAACAAAGCTATATCGGCAAAGGCCATATATACTACTCTGCTTTCGAAAGTGGTATAAGTATACCCTTCATTATACTATTGGATTATCTATACCCCTGCAGTCATACCTTATTTAAACGGAGGGACACGTGTCATCATCCTGTTGGTCAATTCTAAATATCTCCTAATTAATTAAAATGACCCATTACCCATACTCGAAAAATAATTTTTTTTTCAGTTTTTAAAAATAAATATATTTTTTTTCAGTTTTTACAAAAATATTATTTTAGAAAATATTTTTCAGTTTTTTTGTAAAAACTGGAAAAAAAATATTTTCTTTTTTTTCAGTTGTTAGTAAAAACTGTTTTTTAGTTTTTTCAAAAAAAAATATTTTTTGGATATGGGAAATGAGTTTTTTAAATTAATTAAGAGATATTTAAAATTGACTAATAGGATGATAATAGGTATCCCTCCGTTTAAATGAGAGTTATATTTAAACCCAAAATATAATCGCGAGATATAAATAATCAATAGTATAACGAGGGGTATTGTTTGATTTTTTAAAAATAGATAGATCCTTTGCCGAAGCTATATTCACGTGTAGACGTGTCACCAGCTGTACCCGTCNTTGGAAAAAAAATATTTTCGTTTTTTTCAGTTGTTAGTAAAAACTTTTTTTTAGTTTTTTAAAAAAAAAATATTTTTTGGATATGGGAAATGAGTTTTTTAAATTAATTAAGAGATATTTAAAATTGACTAATAGGATGATAATAGGTATCCCTCCATTTAAATGAGCGTTATATTTAAACCCAAAGTATAACTGCGAGGTATAAATAATCAATAGTATAACGAGGGGGTATTGTTGGATTTTTTGAAAATAGATAGATCCTTTGCCGAAGCTATATTCACGTGTAGACGTGTCACCAGCTGTACCCGTCATCCATAATAAGGGGCCCACCATCATTATTTCTCGCGCCAACCAAAATGCCTTTTTATTTTTTGCCAATAATAGAATCGCCACCAATTATCCAGCCACCATATCCTCCTCCCAATAAATTAACTCAACAGATTATGCTCCACATCGATCCTCATTACCAAATATATAACTCTGTTTCAATCCCAATAATTGTTATTGGTATTACATAACTCATCTATATCTATTCCGTTATATTCGGACCAAAACTGCGCCTCAATCCAGAATACTAATTCCGTTGATTATATAAATCTGCTATAAGGAGAGGTGCAGTTGAAGGAGCAATTTTGGAAGAAAATGGATGTGATGGAAAAGAGAGAAGTGGATGAAGAGGGAGAGAGGTTGTTGGAAGGGGTGAGGGTGGTGGATTTTGATATGTTGTGTTCAACGGTGGCACTACAGGCACAAAAGGGACAGTGGGTGAAGTTGAATTTGAATAATGGGGATGAAGAAAATGTTGGTTATGATTACGGAGGAGGAGCTGTTTTGAGAATGTGGGAAGGCGAGCTTTTCTGTGACTCTCTTGAGGACCGTCGTATCGCTATTCAATCCCTTTGGTAAAGTTTTATTCTTTTTCTTTTCCTAATTTTCATTTTCCAGTTTTCTTGTTGATTTCATGTTTTTTTCATTTTCGGATGTGGGTTTTGTATTTTGGACCATTTGGTTACGGTATTGACTAAAATTTTCTCACTTTTGTTGTGTTCTTCGTTTTGCTGCTCTTCCATTTAGTTTCTTTTTCATTTCTTGGGTTTGTTAATTGAAGTTAGTTACTTTTTCTCAATTAGGTTGAGATTGAGGTTCGATTGATTGATTAAATTTTAGTTTCTACTTTGGTTCTTTGGAAATTCAAATGATCATTTTCTGTATAGAACAGATATGGAGAAGATAGTTGGGCTCTTTTTCATTTCCTCTTTTGTTATTGTTAGCCTATGTTTGGATAGGGGACATCTTTTGGGAAGGTGTAATTGATTTCAGCTGATAGGAAACCATCAAACCCTCTTTCAGTACAGGAAAATTTAGTAGTCTTGCCAAATTTGACTTCCTTGAATTTTCTATTTATAGATGGACTATTTTAATTTCTCAATTGGACATTTTTCTCTTGTTCTTAATTCATCATCAAATAAGTGGTTGTGATTATGGTGGTGATTTTAATTTCTGTTCATGTATTGCAGCTGCCCATGGTACAGATTTGGGAAGAATATGAAACGTGCTGGTTTTGGTTCCTGCTTTGTTCAGGTCAATATTTTTATCACATTTAAATCCATGTTAGTCAATGTTGTTAAACCTACCCACCCCCTCAACTTCTTTGTGATCCTTCGTGGTCAAAGTCTTCTTTAAATCCGTTTCTATTATATCGATTAGCTATGGCCTCTTTTAATTATGTATTGTAGTTGGTAAATGGTAATCTATCTTAAATTGTTAATCTACGTCGTCAACATAGATTGGTTAGAACTTGAAGGGTTTTGGTGATTAATTATTGTACATCTAAAAATAGAAAATACTCTGGATTGGTGACTTCCATAACGCAATGTCTGTATAATCTGTTACTCTCAATAAGAACTGAAGAAAATTTACTGCTTAGTACTTTAACATTGGTTTGTCAGCATACACTAAATACTCGTGTACTGAAACAGATTTATATACTGGTCTTGCAGGGTTCTATTTATTTGATTCTCAGTCTTGTTGCTCTCCTAAGCATGCTAGCATTCATTGTCACAAAGAAGCACTGCTTTCTCTACATAGGCGGTGGTTTTATAATCTCAGTTGGATTATATTTGGGTTATCACCGCACAAAAATGAGAAACAAGTTCAATATCAGAGTGAGTATTCTAATTCCTTATTTTTGCTTTTATTGCTACTTTTCTGTTTCTGTATGCTTGATCATATATCCTTTCTAGAGTTGCACAAGCTATGTGGGGGAAAGTGGTTGAAATATCGATGAGATGGTTTGCAGAAGATTACTATAAAATATAGGGTTAAGAGGAAGTAGAAGTAGCTTTGAGAATACAGGAAGTGGGGAGTAGTTGAAGGGTTAGGGGTTTGGGAAAATTGAGAAGGGAATAATCAATGTTCTAGATACCTAAAGTTTGATCCTCAAAGAATGAATCGGGTCGCAATTTTCCTAATGTAGAATTGGGAGTGAGCTCTGTTATACTTCCCTTTATCTGGATGTTGAAGTGTTTCCCTTGATTTAATAATCCTATAAACAAAAACTAAATTGAGGAATGCACACATCCTATATTTCATGAGCCTGTGCAAGCACCAGTACTTTTCTTGATCCACTTTGAACGTATGCACTGTCAATCCTCCCGAGCACCATTATTTTGCATCCTGCCACTTAATTTATGGGGGTAAGATGGATGACTCTTGACCTGTTTTAAACTGTCTTGCTTTAGAGGAGGTTAGCAGAAAGCTGCAGCAAAGAACTGGTGTCTGTAATGCCACTAGTCCAGTCACCTTTAATTTCCTCTTTCAGTTTAGGTTTATTTCTGGGTCAGCATATTAACCCCAGGGAAGCAGCCAGCACGTATTCGAATTTGAGTCATGTGAATGTCAAATAGTAGATTACTCGAAGTACTTTACTTTTTCTTTCCTTTATCTCGTTGTCTGAGATAGAGGGTCTTCTGATGATTTCTGACTTCAAGCTTGTGTTTTCACCAGTGAATATTACTAGGTAATTTGAAATTTCAAAGCATGGAAAGAATAGAGAAAATGGCTGCATGATAAAATTTTCTCATAGTTTGTATGTAGGATATGCTCTTGATTACAAGATACTTGGTCCAGTGGCGTACGCAGGATATTTCATAAGCGGTGTCATAATTTTAAAAAGTGGACTAATGCGATAAGCGGTGTCATTTTTTATATTTATCCTCAATATTTTCATTTTTCTAAAAAATTTCGATGAAGCGGTGTCCTGTGACACCACGCAACAAGGTGCATACGCCCCTGACTTGGTCCTCAGAAGAAAATTTTAATCAATCTATCATGCCTGGTATTATTAATCTTTTTCTGCAACCTGGTTTGTGCAAAGAATCATTGATCTTTATCGGTGTCATTTTTTATATTTATCCTCAATATTTTCATTTTTCTAAAATTTTCGATGAAGCGGTGTCCCGTGACACCACGCAACAAGGTGCATACGCCCCTGACTTGGTCCTCAGAAGAAAATTTTAATCAATCTATCATGCCTGGTATTATTAATCGTTTTCTGCAACCTGGTTTGTGCAAAGAATCATTGATCTTCTTCAGTTTTTCTTCTTAAACCTACCCTCTTTATCGGATTTGCGCATTCTCATATCTTCTCTATTGTATCTTGAGCTGCTGAAATGCTAATGAGTGGTTCCATATGTGGATGAGCCACAGTATTTTACTTGATCTGTTATCATTTGTCTTTGACTATTGTGATAGCTAACTCTTGCTCTTTTTACACTTCTTCAGGGCGATAGTTCTTTGGATGATTGCATCTTCCATTTGACCTGTCCATGTTGCACCTTATCTCAGGTTTGTTCTCTTATTCAATCTTCATTAAAGAACAGCAAAGTAGAGTTTACTTATTTGGTTGCATGAAGTTGCCTGTTGCTTCTCACCTTCTTTGTCTCACCCCTCAGTCCCCAAGAAAAGCTGAATAAAAGCGCATAGATTGATCCAGAAAACACAATCTAAGTCAATTACGATTTGTAGTTTGTGAAGCTTGATGTCATATTTTGTTCTGTAATTTGGTTTTAATTTTTGTTGTTTTATTGAGCAGGAAGCTAGAACATTAGAGATGAACAATGTCCAAGATGGCATTTGGCATGGTAGAGGTGATACCATATGCATAGGAAGTTATTCTGAACTTGGCAAGACTCCGTTGGAACTAAGTCCGCCTGCTATTGTGTCTACAAAGTCTCCTGAACCATAAACTCTGCAAGGTTCAGAACCCAACACAGAATGAAAATACGCTTAGTAGTTAATTCTAGAGTAGAGCATCCTTCACATTGTTCTCTCCCTTGAAAAGTTAAGCCTACAAGCAAGGATCTGAATTAGGAAATTCTTTTTCCAGAAAGGAAGAATTTCATTTAACTTGCCTATGATCAAAAGGGGAAGAATCCCATATTGGTTATCGCTATGTAATGTTAAGGCACAGAATGCCTGCTGGGTTTTAGGAAGCAAAAGGCATTTTCCAGCATCAAAGTGGCAAATGCTTCAGAAAGATTTGCTTCCACTTTCAAAGATGTATTGCAAATAGGAAACTTGCAAGCATATGTAAAATATGTAGTATAGGCAATTGCTTCCAAAAAGAATGAGGGAGGCAGTTGCTTATTGATCACCTAGTACCAAGTCTATTTTCTTTTTAGAATAGCACAAGCTTTCGTGTGTATATATTCCATTGAATCATAGAATAAGAGATTGTACTTGTCTCTTGAATTAAATTCTTGGGGAAAAAGAATTTTATTCTTGATCCGGCTTACTAGATATTTCGTTTGTTAATGTTGTGGTTCAAATTACCCTGCATCTGTGCTCGTGGTCTATTTTCTCTTTACCTTTCTCTAATCACGTCCAGAGTACAGGAGGAGTTTTATGTTAAAAGAATGGATAAAACTAGATTGCAAGTTTAACATGGTATATTGTATCTAGTGGTGGCAAAATGGATAAAAAACTGATTATCTACTAAAAAATGGGTTGGAGAATTAACTTTTTAAAAATAGGTTAAATATGGATAAGATCCATATTATCCACTTAAAAAATTGATAACTAATGAGTTTAACTTTTCCCTGTGCAGAAACTCAAATTGGGGTTCCTCAAGTTTGATAGACCAGGAATTCCGCCAAAAGTGATCATATTTAAGAAGCATCCATATTACCTGCCGGTTAACCTATTTTCTATATGTATTAAATATGGGTCGAGTCAGATAGTATATCCATTTTTTATATCCATTTTTGCACTACCTATTTTCGACCCGCCTAATCCGCCCGCCCCGCTCGGCTGCCACGCCTAATTGTATCTAATAACAAGTGTATCATGATATCCCCTCACTTCTATCAGTAAGATAGGACATTACATCCCTCAAAATGCCTTTATAAATGATCTTGACGCCTTTGGATTTGGTTCTAGTTTAGGTTTGGAGAACTAGTCCGAGTGTGTTTGAAAAATACTCTCTGGAAACATACTTATATCTGAAATAAAATTTAAAAACATTTTATTTTAGTAAACCCAATAAAAATCCAAAAGTAGTTTGGACAAGTTCTTAGATGAATTTGGAAGGAAGTATTACGTTGGAATTATATTGTGAGAATTTGTTTTGGAGAACATTAATGTTAATCGTGTCAAAACCTTACTTTGAGTTGTTTTTGGTTTCCAAAAGCATATTTGGTTTGATTTTGAAAACGAAGTCGATTAAGAGAACAAAATACCACTACAAGATGTAACTATCTTTGTTGACATCTTAATTAATTCTTTATTTTTTCCTTTCAAGAGTAAATAGAATATCTATTCATATAAAAAAAAGTAAATAAATAAATATAGAGTTTATCCGATGATCAGATCTTTCAAATATTGATTGGTGATTTTTTGTTAAGTATGTCCCGAAAGAAATATTTTAAAAATGAAAGTCCTTATATTCTCAAAATATAAATTGTTTAGATTAAAGAAAAATATTGCAAGAACATAGAAGCTGAAAGATAATACTCCAATGATTATTAATGGACATTTACAACTCCATAGTAAGCTGCGCTTTGGAAGTTGTACTTAGCTCTATCTGTAGATTCCCAGAGAAAGTCGCTAAGCTTCATGAGTTTCCCGCTGTTAGCCAGCTCCACCACTCTACCACCACCACCGCTAACGGCGGCGATTCCCGGCCAGCCGCCGTCTCTAGCTCAAAGGATCCACATCCCATCACATATATATAAGCACCCAACAGCAATCCTTCTCGAGCTCTGCACTTCCATGAAAGAGCTTCACCAAATTCTCCCTCACATCATTAAAAATGGTCTTTATAACGAACACCTTTTCGAAACCAAATTAATCAGCTTATTTACCAAATATGGTAGCCTTAATGATGCCACAAAAGTCTTTGACTTTTCTAAACTCAAAGTTGACCCCATGTATCATACCATGCTTAAAGCTCATACTCGTCAATCTACTGTGGATTCATCTTTATCTTTTTACTCTCGTTTGAGATATGATAATGTAACTCCGGTAATTTACAATTTTGGGTATTTGTTAAAAGCTTGTGCAGATACTTCTGATGTTTTAAAGGGTAAACAGGTGCACGCACAGTTGATTCTTCATGGGTTTTCGGATAATTTGTTTGCAATGACTAGTGTAGTGAACCTTTATGCGAAATGTGGGATGGTTGGTGATGCATGTAAGATGTTTGATAGAATGCCTGATAGGGATTTGGTTTGTTGGAATACGGTTGTCGCTGGGTATGCACAAAATGGGATGTCGAAGAGAGCGTTGGAGTTGGTTTTGAGGATGCATGAGGAAGGGTGTCATAGGCCGGATTCGGTTACGGTTGTGTCCATTTTGCCTGCTTGTGCTGCTATTGGGTCCTTGCGAATGGGGAAGTCGATCCATGGATATGTTTATAGAAACGGGTTTGAGTCGCTTGTGAATGTCTCGACTGCTTTGGTTGATATGTATGCTAAATGTGGGTCGGTGGGTACTGCTAGGTTGGTTTTTGATAAGATTGATTCTAAGACGGTTGTATCGCTGAATGCTATGATAGACGGATATGCACGGAATGGATATTATGATGAAGCTCTTATTATCTTCCGGAGAATGTTGGATGAAGGATTCAAACCGACGAATGTGACTATTATGAGCACTTTACATGCATGTGCTGAATCAAGGAATCTCGAGCTTGGACAATTTGTTCACAAATTAGTCAACCAACTAGGTCTTGGTTCTAATGTTGCAGTTGGTAACTCATTGATTTCAATGTTCTGCAAGTGCCAAAGAGTGGATATTGCAGCTGGATTGTTTAAAAACTTGACTGGAAAAACACTTGTCTCATGGAATGCTATGATATTGGGCTATGCACAAAACGGGTGTGTAATGGATGCATTAACTCTTTTTTGTAAAATGCATCTGCTGAACATCAAACCCGACTCATTTACAATGGTGAGTGTTGTTACAGCTCTTGCTGAATTATCCGTATTGCGTCAAGCTAAGTGGATCCATGGATTTGCTATAAGGACTTGTTTGAACAGGAATGTTTTTGCAGCCACTGCACTTGTTGACATGTATGCGAAATGTGGAGCAGTTCACACAGCAAGAAAGCTATTTGACATAATGGATGATAGGCATGTTACAACATGGAATGCCATGATAGATGGATATGGCACGCATGGCTTTGGAAAGGAAGCTGTTGAATTATTTGACGAAATGCGAAAGGGGCATGTAAAGCCTAATGACATAACATTTCTATGTGTCATCTCAGCTTGCAGCCACTCTGGCTTTGTAGATAAGGGGCGCAATTATTTCAAGATCATGAGGGAAGAATACAGCTTGGAGCCTTCAATGGACCATTATGGGGCAATGGTTGACCTACTTGGTCGAGCTGGTCAGCTCGGTGAAGCTTGGGACTTCATCGATAATATGCCTGTCAGACCAGGACTCAACGTCTATGGTGCAATGTTGGGAGCTTGCAAGATTCACAGAAATGTAGAGCTGGGGGAGAAGGCAGCAGACAAGCTATTTGAGCTAGATCCTGATGATGGTGGATATCATGTGCTTCTTGCTAATATGTATGCCACGGCTTCAATGTGGCATAAAGTTGCTAAAGTCAGAACTATGATGGAGAGAAAAGGTATTCAAAAGACACCTGGATGCAGTCTAGTTGATTTAAGAAACGAGGTCCACACATTCTACTCGGGAAGCACTAGCCATCCTCAGTCTGAGAAGATCTATGCTTACCTTGAGAAATTGCTTGATAGGATTAAAGCTGCTGGGTATATACCTGATACCGATTCAATTCACGATGTGGAAGATGATGTTCAGGAGCAATTGTTAAAGAGCCACAGTGAGAAGCTTGCTATTTCATTTGGGCTTTTAAATACAAGTGCTGGTACAACTATTCACATCAGGAAAAATCTTCGGGTTTGTGGGGACTGCCATAGTGCAACAAAGTACATCTCGCTTGTCATGAAACGAGAAATTATTGTACGTGATATGCACCGCTTCCACCATTTTAAGGATGGAGCCTGTTCATGTGGAGATTACTGGTGATCTGAATGATAACTCTTCCAAGTTGTTACCTCATGTTGATTTTGTTAAAGCATTATATTAATCTGAAACAAAGATCTACACAAATGCAACAGTTCAGCAGCAAAGATCGGAAGTCACGACTGAGGTTGAATTGTTGTCTTTAATTTATTCAACGTCACATTGGCACCTTGAGAGACAAAATTTTCAGGTATTTCCTGCTTACCCACAAAATATTTTCAGAAACTTCAATTTTATTCTGCTGAAATTTTTTATATTTTCTCGCTGTCTTTTGGACAAGGTGGGTTGCTCTGATGGTAAGCACCCTCCACTTCCAACCAAGAGGTTGTGAGTTCGAGTCACCCCAAGAGCAAGGTGGGGAGTTCTTGGAGGGAAGGATGCCGAGGGTCATTTGGAAACAGCCTCTCTACCCCAGGGTAGGGGTAAGGTCTGCGTACACACTACCCTCCCCAGACCCCACTAGTGGGATTATACTGGGTTGTTGTTGTTGTNGCACTTGTTGACATGTATGCGAAATGTGGAGCAGTTCACACAGCAAGAAAGCTATTTGACATAATGGATGATAGGCATGTTACAACATGGAATGCCATGATAGATGGATATGGCACGCATGGCTTTGGAAAGGAAGCTGTTGAATTATTTGACGAAATGCGAAAGGGGCATGTAAAGCCTAATGACATAACATTTCTATGTGTCATCTCAGCTTGCAGCCACTCTGGCTTTGTAGATAAGGGGCGCAATTATTTCAAGATCATGAGGGAAGAATACAGCTTGGAGCCTTCAATGGACCATTATGGGGCAATGGTTGACCTACTTGGTCGAGCTGGTCAGCTCGGTGAAGCTTGGGACTTCATCGATAATATGCCTGTCAGACCAGGACTCAACGTCTATGGTGCAATGTTGGGAGCTTGCAAGATTCACAGAAATGTAGAGCTGGGGGAGAAGGCAGCAGACAAGCTATTTGAGCTAGATCCTGATGATGGTGGATATCATGTGCTTCTTGCTAATATGTATGCCACGGCTTCAATGTGGCATAAAGTTGCTAAAGTCAGAACTATGATGGAGAGAAAAGGTATTCAAAAGACACCTGGATGCAGTCTAGTTGATTTAAGAAACGAGGTCCACACATTCTACTCGGGAAGCACTAGCCATCCTCAGTCTGAGAAGATCTATGCTTACCTTGAGAAATTGCTTGATAGGATTAAAGCTGCTGGGTATATACCTGATACCGATTCAATTCACGATGTGGAAGATGATGTTCAGGAGCAATTGTTAAAGAGCCACAGTGAGAAGCTTGCTATTTCATTTGGGCTTTTAAATACAAGTGCTGGTACAACTATTCACATCAGGAAAAATCTTCGGGTTTGTGGGGACTGCCATAGTGCAACAAAGTACATCTCGCTTGTCATGAAACGAGAAATTATTGTACGTGATATGCACCGCTTCCACCATTTTAAGGATGGAGCCTGTTCATGTGGAGATTACTGGTGATCTGAATGATAACTCTTCCAAGTTGTTACCTCATGTTGATTTTGTTAAAGCATTATATTAATCTGAAACAAAGATCTACACAAATGCAACAGTTCAGCAGCAAAGATCGGAAGTCACGACTGAGGTTGAATTGTTGTCTTTAATTTATTCAACGTCACATTGGCACCTTGAGAGACAAAATTTTCAGGTATTTCCTGCTTACCCACAAAATATTTTCAGAAACTTCAATTTTATTCTGCTGAATTTTTTATATTTTCTCGCTGTCTTTTGGAAGTGGATTAATACCTTGAGCTGCTAGTGATATCATAACATTAACATCCTTGTATTTACTTGACTGAAGACAAAATATTGCCCTCCTCGAATCTGAGATCTTTGGCCAATTCTACAGAAAATGTGATCTCTGAAAAAGGAATTACTAAGTTCAAAGATCTGGCTCTATCGGTATCTAATAATACTAGAGCTGATATTTTAAAGAGTCTTTACAACCAGTAAATATTTGAGGAGTAAATGTACATTTTATATGCTTATTGTTTCTCTTTATCTATTCAGTATCTCAGAATCCTTAATGTCCTCGTAGCACTTTATCCTTCTAATCCCCTTAAAAAGAATCTACACTACCTGATATTGCACTTCTACATAATAGCATGAGAAGGTTTCAAAGTTATATGTTTCTTTTTTCCTAGGTATGGTTATCTGTAAGTAAATTTAAGCGGTAGATTGTCTTATTTTCAGATTGCCAACAGTTGCAGCCTACATGGAAGAACTGACAACGAGAAGTCGCATACTTGGTTCAAGAAAAAACCTGATTAATAGAGTGAAACTATTGGCCATTTAGCAACAAGTGGAATATCACTTTTGAGCACTATTTTACTTCCTAAAATTTGGAAGTTTAAACAGAAGATTCCAGCAAACTTCAAGCAAAATCTCTATTGCTTGATGGACTTCCCGGTAAATTCTACTGGTACCTGGTTGTGGTACTGCTGCTTTCCGATCTGGAATTTCCCACATTTCTATTACGAGTAATAAAAGGCAACCCTTATCACAAGAAAGGTTCAACGTGGAAGACTGGCAAATACTGTTGGTATTTAATACTAAGATTATTACAACCCATATTCGCGTACGTTAGATCACGCCTTAAGTTAGTCGACGTAAATCCGAGAAAAAATTATCTTTGAGATGATAAGAAGTTAATCCTATTGGTCTTAAATGATACAAGGGTGTATAAGAGTGGTTAACAAGTATTAGAAGTTAAACGAATCAAGGATATGGTAACCCGTATTTCCGGGTGAAACTAGAGGTGCTTAATATTCTTAGGAGGTCGTGTTTTAAGGTATTTGAATCATATAATATCCGTATCATAAGTCTTGAAGTCAAACGAGTTATGAAACAAAAGTTGACAAAAGTTGTCGTAACTTACGTTCATAATTTTACTTAAACTTTAGGTAAAATGTTACTAAGCTTTTCTCTCAATTTACTTGGAATTATGGGGTGATATACCCACTAAATAGAAGATCTATGAGTCTAGTTTCCAACGCATTAAACCGTTCGTCGAACAAGATATTCCGAAGACGGCATTCCGAACAAGATATGGGCACTTTGAGTTCTTGGTGATGTCGTTTGGGCTAACAAATGCCCCAGCATCTTTTATGGATCTCATGAATAGTGTATTTAGACCCTATCTTGACGTGTTCGTGATCGTATTCATTGATGACATTCTGGTGTATTCTCGTTCGGAGGCGAAACATGCGGGCCACTTGCAGATAGTATTACAGACCCTTTAGGATCGTAAGTTATATGCTAAGCTTTCCAAATGTGAATTCTGGCTGAACTCAGTAGCATTCCTTGGCCATGTATCTGGCGATGGTATTAGTGTCGACACTCAGAAGATCGATGCAGTGAAGAATTGGCCGAAACCTACAAGACCGTCAGAAGTCCGCAGCTTCCTGGGGCTACCAGGATATTATATGCGGTTTGTAGAATGGTTTTTCTCTATATCAGCACCATTGACTAAGTTAACACAGAAAGCTACCAAGTTCCAGTGGTCTGATGCTTGTGAACATAGTTTT
>AWOL01S0025581.1:4726-20762 GCA_000715115.1 Nicotiana otophora
TATATAATCACTCAAAGGATAGGTCAGGTGGCGTACAAGCTTGATCTACCACCTGAGATGTCATTAGTGCACCAGGTATTCCATGTGTCCATGTTGAAGAAGGTAGTTGGAAATCCATCCTCTATCGTGCCGGTTGAGACCATCGAGATTAGTGAAGAATTGTAGTATGAAGAGATTCCGATTGCTATTCTTGATAGACAGGTCCGAAAGTTGAGAAACAAAGAAATTGCATCTGTAAGGGTATTATGGCGAAACCAGCAATTCGAAGAAGCTACTTGGGAAGACGAGGATGAAATGAAAAAGAAGTATCCTCATTTATTCGAATAGCCATGTAATAGCTCTATAAATTTTCTCCCCCTAAATTTTGTATCACTTGTTCGGCTAATATAAAGACACTCATTTCTAATTATATGTCCCCTAAGAAGCTTCCGTTGTTGTTATTTTGCACTCTATTGTGTCATTTAATTCTATATATGTTGCTAAGGTGTGTTTCGGGAGCTCTCTGACAGGTGGATAGGCCTAAATACAACGGAAACTCTGACGAAAGTTTCAAAAAATTAGGAAGTTAGGCAAATTTGGGGCTGATAGTATGTGGTACAACTGAAACTGTGTTAAGCAAACCTTGATCATCATTCGAGGATGAATGATCTTAAGTGGGGGGAGGATTTAAGGACCCGTAAAAGATTTAAAACAAAAACTCGGCGTTTTGTGGTGCCGATATAGATTCCTGCGTTATTTTTGGACTTTTTAGATTGAACAGTACCCTACGGACTGAGAGGGAAATGTTTCACAGACGAATGCATTTTTGCGGCCCATTATGCGGCCACATAATTACTCTGCGGACCGCATAATGGCGACAGAGTGAAGTAGTAAGTTGGCCAATTTGAGGTCAGCTTTGCGGTCGATTATGCGACCACATAACCACTATGCGGACCGCATATCGGTTGCATAATCCCTCTTGGGTTTTTTGCGGAGGGAGTTCTGCGGTGCATTATGCTACCGCAGAACAAGTGAGTGGACCGCATACTGGTCGCATACCTGGGCCGAAAGTTCATGCCCCTGAGGGCCATTTCTGCGGTCACTTTGCGGACCGCATAGCCATTATGTAGTCACATATGCGACCGCAGACCTGTGTTGGGTCACCCATTTTCATAATTTAAAACCTGACCCCCATTCCGTTAAAACACCCCTTTAATCTATTTTGAAGCTCATTTCTNCGAATGATCTTAAGTGGGGGAGGATGTAAAGACCCGTAAAAAATTTAAAATAAAAACTCGGCATTTTGTGGTGCCGAGATAGATTCCTGCATTATTTTCGGACTTTTTAGATTGAACAATACCCTACGGACTGAGAGGGAAATGTTTCACAGAAGAATGCATTTCTGCGGCCCATTATGCGGCCACATAATCACTCTGCGGACCGCATAATGGCGACAGAGTGAAGCAGTAAGCTGGCCAATTTGAGGTCAGCATTGCGGTCGATTATGCGACCACATAACCACTATGCGGACCGCATATCGGTTGCATAATCCCTCTTGGGTTTTTGCGGAGGGAGTTCTGCGGTGCATTATGCTACCGCAGAACAAATATGTGGACCGCATACTGGTCGCATACCTGGGCCGAAAGTTCATGCCCCTGAGGACCATTTCTGCGGTCACTTTGCGGACCGCATAACCATTATGCGACCGCAGACCTGTGTTGGGGCACCCATTTTCATAATTTAAAACCCAACCCCCATTACGTTAAAATACCCCTTTAGTCTATTTTGAAGCTCATTTCTGATATTTCTAGTGAGAGAGAGAGAGGGTTCTAGAGTGAGGGCCTAATTTTCATCAATTAATCTCCAACCATCACTCAAAGCTTGAAACTATTCAAGTAGAGCACCAAATTCTTCATCCAAAAGGTAATACTTCATCACACCAGCTCTCAATTTCAAACATAGCTATAATGGGGTATTAGTGTGATACTTCATGGGTATGAGGGTGGTTCATCTTGCATGCATGTGATAAAGAGTGTGGGAAAAATAAAAAGTGAACTAGAACCATGAACGTTTTCCTAATTTTGGGTTCAATTTGTATATTGCTAAAATATATAGTGGTTGCTAAGAGTTCCGGATAATTGTAGAGTCAAAGAAGCTCGATTGAGGTACGTATGGCTAACTCTCTTCTTCCTAAAATCGAACTCTTGGTGTCCGAATAATTGATGTAAGTTCCGACTGGATCATACTAAAATTGTTTGCCTTAGTGTGTTAGGTTGAAAGATTCATGTTCCCTAATTGTTCTAGATGTTTACCATGTCATCATGCTATTTGAGAACGTAATTATGATTTTCCAAGCTCCTTTCCTTATGTGTGCAATGCCTTATGTGATGGTACCTGTCGACATGAATGATGATGTTATTTGAATGAATTAAAGGGAAAGACTTGAATTGTAAAATGTTCCCCAAGTGCCAAGAACTACTTAATAAATGAGACTGTTTGTGCCATGTAACGAAAGATGGGAAAGAAATGTGAATTGGGTGAACAATTGAAATAGGTTATGTCTCAAGTGAGATGGCTTAGCCGATCAGGCCGAGATCGGACGCCATGCTGTACACATGGGCTGAGATTGGCTTTATTCATGTTTTGTCAAACTCGATTGTCTAGCCAGAATCATGAGGCTTGAGTTTCCTAACGAGCCAGCTATTTAGTGGGAGGGGAATAATGTTATGCCAAAATGTAGGTCTATTTCTTACCTTAAGGCCACAAATATGATCAGGAAGGGGTGTATTTATCATTTGGTCCGAGTTACGGACACCACTGCTGAGGTGCCTACCATTGAATCTGTACCAATTATGAATGAATTCCATAATGTATTTTCGGATGAGCTCCTTGGAGTTCTTCCAGACAGGGAGATTGATTTTGGGATTGATGTGATGCCGGGCACGCAGCCTATATCCATTCCACCTTATAGAATGGCGCCGACAGAATTAAAAGAGCTAAAGGAACAACTAAGGGATTTGCTAGAGAAAGGTTTTATCCGACCGGGTGTGTCACCTTGGGGCGCACCGGTTTGCTTTGTCAGAAAGAAAGATGGATCGCTGAGGATGTGTATTGATTACCGGCATCTCAACAAAGTCACAATCAAAAACAAATACTCATTGCCTAGAATAGATGATTTGTTTGATCAATTACAACGTGCTAAGTTCTTCTCCAAAATTGATTTGTGGTCTGGGTACCATCAATTGAAGGTAAGGGAGCAGGATATTCCGAAAACAACTTTCAGAACCCGATAGGGGCACTTTGAATTTTTGGTAATGTCTTTCGGGCTAACAAATGCCCCGGCAGCTTTCATGGATCTTATGAATCGGGTCTTCAAACCATTTCTTGACTCCTTTGTGATAGTATTCATTGACGACATCCTTGTATATTCACGAAGTCAAGAGGATCATGCCGACTACCTCAAGATAGTTCTACAGACTCTTCATCAACACCAATTGTATGCAAAGTTCTCGAAATGTGAATTTTGGCTTGAATCTGTTACATTCCTGGGCCATGTCGTCTCCAGAAAAGGAATTAAGGCTGATCCTTAAAAGATTGCAGCGGTGAAGGATTGGCCTAGACCTACTACTCCAACAGAGATTCGTAGTTTCTTGGGTTTGGACGGGTATTATAGGAGGTTCGTGGAGAGATTCTCCACTCTTACCTCTCCATTATCTAAATAGACACAGAAGGCGGTTAAGTTCCAGTGGTCCGATGCTTGCGAAAGGAGCTTCCAAGAAATGAAATCAAGATTGACTTCGGTGCCAGTATTGACCTTGCCAGAGGGTACCGAGTGATTTGTGGTGTATTGCGATGCTTCAAGGATCGGTTTTGGGTATGTATTAATGCAACATGGTAAGGTTATAGCATATGCTTCAAGGCAATTTAGGAATCGTGAAAAGAACTATCCAATTCATGACATAGAGCTTGTGACGGTGGTTTTTGTATTAAATATTTGGCGTCATTATTTGTATGGAGTCCATGTAGATGTATTCACGGACCACAAGAGTCTTCAATACATTTTTAAGCAGAAGGAATTGAACTTAAGGCAGAGGAGGTGGCTTGAGTTGCTCAAAGATTATGACATCGACATTTTGTATCATCCGGGGAAGGCTAATATGGTAGCGGATGCTCTTAGTCAGACATCTATGGGTAGTTTGGCTCACTTGGAGGCGTGTCAAAGGCACTTGGCCCGGGAGGTTCACCAGTTGGCCAGTTTGGGATTTCATCTTGCGGACTCTAATGAAGGGGGAGTGATTGTACGGAATAGGGCGGAATCATCCCTTGTGACGGAGGTCAAGGAGAAGCAATACAATGATCCAATGTTGGTGCAGCTGAAGGAAGGGATTCATAAACACAAGACTGTGGCTTTTTCTCTTGGCATGTATGACGGTACATTACGGTACCAAGGGCGGTTATGTGTTCCAAACGTAGATGGTCTTCGGGAAAGAATCATGGCATAGGCTCATACTTCTAGATATTCCATGCACTCGGGGTCTACGAAAATGTATCATGACCCCAAGGAAGTTTACAGGTGGAATAACATGAAGCGGGGTGTGGCAGACTTTGTGGCAAAGTGGTCAAACTGTCAACAGGTAAAGGCCGAGCATCAAAGGCCTTGTGGGTTAGCACAGAGTATAGAAATTCCAATGTGGAAATGGGAAATGATCAATATGGATTTTGTGGTAGGGTTACCGTGCACTCCGCGTAAGTTTGCCTCAATTTGGGTGGTCGTGGATCGACTCACGAAATCAGCTCACTTCCTGCCGGTTAAATCCACAGACACTGTCGAACAGTATGCTCAATTGTATATCAAGGAAATAGTCAGTCTTCATGGCACTCCAGTTTCCATAATTTCCGATCGAGGGGCCCAGTTCACAGCTAATTTCTGGAAGAAATTTCAGCAAGGTTTGGGTACGCAGGTAAATCTTAGCACGGCTTTTCATCCTCAGACTGACGGGCAAGCAGAGCGGACTATTCAGACGCTTGAGGACATATTGCGTGCTTGTGTGCTTGACTTGAAGGGTAGCTGGGATGATCATTTGCCGCTCATAGAATTTTCTTATAACAACAGCTTCCATGCCAGTATTCAGATGGCGCCGTTTGAGGCCTTGTATAGTAGAAGATGTAGATCGCTGTTTGGGTGGTTTGAGGTTGGAGAAGCTGAACTAATAGGACCAGACCTTGTGCATCAGGCTACGGAAAAGGTTAAGATCATAACATAGCAGTTGAAAACTGCTCAGAGTTGTCAACATTCCTATTCGGTTGTTGGTCGTAGAGACTTAGAGTTCAAGGAAGATGATTGGGTGATCTTGAAGGTATCTCCCACGAAGGGGATCATGCGGTTTGGAAATAAAGGGAAATCAAGTTCGAGGTATGTCGAGCCATATATAATCACTCAAAGGATAGGTCAGGTGGCGTACAAGCTTGATCTACCACCTGAGATGTCATTAGTGCACCCGGTATTCCATGTGTCCATGTTGAAGAAGGTAGTTTGAAATCCATCCTCTATCGTGCCAGTTGAGACCATCGAGATTAGTGAAGAATTGTCGTATGAAGAGATTCTGATTGCTATTCTTGATAGATAGGTCCGAAAGTTGAGAAATAAAGAAACTGGATCCGTAAAGATATTATGGCGAAACCAGCAAGTCGAAGAAGCTACTTGGGAAGCCGAGGATGAAATGAAAAAGTACCCTCATTTATTCGAATAGCCATGTAATAGCTCTATAAAGTTGTTCCCCCTAAATTGTGTATCACTTGTTCGGCTAATATAAAGACACTCCTTTCTAATTATATGTCCCGTAAGAGGCTTCCGTTGGTGTTATTTATCATTCTGTTGTGTCATTTAATTCTATATATGTTGCTAAGGTGTGTTTCGGGGGCTCTCTGACAGGTGGATAGGCCTAAATACAAAGGAAACTCTAGCGAAATTTTAAGAAAATTAGGAAGTTAGGCAAATTTAGGGCTGATGGTACGTGGTACAACTGAAACTGTGTTAGGAAACCTTGATCATCATTCGAGGATGAATGATCTTTAGTCAGGGAGGATGTCAGGACCCGTAAAATATTTAAAACAAAAACTCGGGGTTTTGTGGTGCCAAGATAGATTCCTGCGTTATTTTCGGACTTTTGGATTGAACAATACCCTATGGACTGAGAGGGAAATATTTCGCAGAAGAACGCATTTTTGAGGCCCATTATACGGCTGCATAATCACTCTGCGGACCGTATAATGCCCATAGAGTGAAGCAGTAAGTTAAGGTCAGCTTTGCGGTCGATTATGCGACCGCATAACCACTATGCGGACCGCATATCGGTCGCATAATCCCTCTTGGGTTTTTGCGGAGTGAGTTTTGTGGTGCATTATGCGACCGCAGAACAAGTATGTGGACCGCATATTAGTCGCATACCTGGGCCGAAAGTTCAGGCCCCTGAGGGCCATTTTTGTGGTCACTTTGCAGATCGCATAACCATTATGCGGTCGCATATGCGACCACAGACCTGTGTCGGGGCACCCATTTTCTTAATTTAAAACCCGACCCTCATTCCGTTAAAACACCCCTTTAGTCTATTTTGAAGCTCATTTCTGATATTTCTAGTGTGAGAGAGAGAGGGTTCTAGAGGGAGGGCCTAATTTTCATCAATTAATCTCCAACCATCACTCAAAGCTTGGAAATATTCAAGTAGAGCACCAAATTCTTCATCCAAAAGGTAAGACTTCATCACCCCAGCTCTCAATTTCAAATATAGCTATAATGGGGTATTAATGTGATACTTGATGGGTATGAAGGTGGTTCATCTTGCATGCATGTGATAAAGAGTGTGGGAAAAATAAAAAGTGAACTAGAACCATGAACGTTTTCCTAATTTTGGGTTCAATTTGTATATTGCTAAAATATATTGAGGTTGCTAAGAGTTATGGATAATTGTAGAGTCAAAGAAGCTCGATTGAGGTATGTATGGCTAACTCTCTTCTTCCTAGAATCGAACTCCTGGGGTCCGAATAATTGGTGTTAGTTCTGTCTCGATCATACTAGAATTGTTTGCCTTAGTGTGTTGGGTGGAAAGATTCATGTTTCCTAATTGTTTTAGATGTTTACCATGTCATCATGCTATTTGAGAACGTAATTATGATTTTCCAAGCTCCTTCCCTTATGTGTGCAATGCCTTATGTGATGGTACTTGTCGACATGAATGATGATATTATTTGAACGAATAAAAAATAAATGAGACTGTTTGTGCCATGTTACGAAAGATGGGAAAGAAATGTGAATTGGGTGAACAATTGAAAGAGGTTATGTCTCAAGTGAGATGGCTTAGCCGATCGCGCCGAGATCGGATGCCATGCTGTACACATGGTGGCATTTGTGTTGGAATTATTGATTTACATTATGAATATGGATATGTCTCACTTGAGATGCTTAGCCGGTCGGGCCGAGACCGGACTCCGTGTAAAAACACGGTGGCATTGTGAGTCGTGGATTTGGCACTAAAGATTATTAACCTAAAAAGATGGAAAGATTGAATTGGAAACTATGTGATCCTTACTTGGTGTTTCTTTGTATTTCTGTGAAGTACTTATTAATTATTATGATTGTTTTCTCTTTGTTTCACTGTTCATTCTACTAAGATTGGTATTTGCCTTACATACTAGTACTATTCGACAATACTAACATCCCTTTTGTCGGGGGCGTTACATCTTTGAATGGATGGTTCCATCGCAGATAGTGGTGCTCTCTTTCTCTCCTCACAACAGTCTTGGTGAGCCCCATTTCTCCCAGGGGTCATGTAGTCCTTCTTTTGTATAAGTTTTCATATTTTAAGGTATAGATAGGGCCTTGTTGCCGGCATAGTCATGATTGTCTTTTTTATCACTAAAGGCTCCGTAGACGTTTATGTGGGTAATGTATGTATGTTAGGGTGGTCGCTGGATCGAGTTGTATTTTGGAAACTCAACTATGGAATAATGTATATAAGGAAAAATTAACTAGCAACGTTTATATATTTATATAACTGATCTCTCCCCTGTTTTACAAATGGTGATGTACTCCCTTTTTGGATTATGAATGAGTCAGGTAGGAAAGGTTTAATAGGCTTGCTCGACTGAGTTCACTAGGTTGAGCGTCGGTCGCGCTCCCCGAGGTTGGGATGTGACAAACTTGGTATCAGAGCCTAAGGTTTTAAAGTGTCCTAGGATGTCTCGGAGCTGTGTCTAGTAGAGCCCTTCTTATCGGTGTGTTGTCGACCACATCTTTAATTAGGGGGCTACTTGGACATTTAAGAATGATACCCTTCATTGTTGTTCTATATCGTGCGATAGAGCGGAACGTGAGGTTGTTTTCCCCTAACTCGTCCATTGTTCTAACTTTCAGTAAATGGTACCTAAGAAGAGAGGGAGATTTATCCAAGAAGCCAATACCACCCATGAGTGGTTGTTGATCCCTTACTTGATAATGCGGGTGAGGATAATCCCCCTACTATCACACTGCCTGATTCGTCTACTCCAGAACATACTACCCCAGTTCCTACACCCGCGGAGGGTGCCACAATCCCTCCCGCCAATATACCTGTTCTACCTCCAGCCCCAGCTCCCGGTCCCGATATTTTTTATGGAGATCTTAGAGGAGCTATTCAGATGCTGACTCAGTTAGTAGCTTCCCAGGTTCAGAGGTCAAATGTTGCACCCACCTCATTTATCGTGTAAGGAGATTCTTCTGGTTCCAGGGTAAACAGGTTCCTTTAGTTAGATCCTCCAGTGTTCATAGGTACTGATCCCAGGGCAGACCCTCAGGATTTCATTGATGAGATGCATAAGACTCTCCGAGTTATGCGTGCTACGGAGACAGAGGGAGTAGAGTTGGCCTCCTATCGTCTAAAATGGTTGGCATATTCCTGGTTTGAGATGTGGGAGGATTCCCGTGAGGAGGGGATCCCTCCGGCGGGATAGAGTAAGTTCGCGAATGCCTTCATAGACCATTTTCTGCCTGTCGAGACTAAGGCATCCCGTGTTGTGGAGTTTGAGATGCTTAAACAGGGTAGTAAGAATGTGTGGGAGTATCATATGGAATTCGTGCGCCTGTCAAAGTATGTTCTTCATATGATGCCGACTATGGAGGCTAGGGTGCGTCGATTTGTGCAGGGCCTTAGCCCTTTGGTTATTAAGGAGCCTGCAATAGCTGCTCTAAATTCCGACATGAACTATGGAAAGATGGTGGCATTTGCCCAAGCTACAGAGGCTCGAATGTTAAAGCTCAATATGGAACGGGAAAGTAGTAGTAGGGCGCGATCAGCGGGCAACCTTGGGGATTCATTCGGAGGTGGGAGATCAGCTTTTTGGGGAGGATCATCAGGGTCGTCCCAGTCTTATACTCAGTCTTCGGCTAGTTCCCCGCCATCAGCGAACGGTCAGCAGCAGGGGAGTCACTTTAGGCCCGGTCAGGGCAGCAGGGGGTCCCACCATCAGGGCCGACCAGGAGGGAGATTCCAGCAGCAGCAGAGGGCCCTATGCCCTAAGTGTGGGAGGATACATTCGGGAGTCTGCTACCTGGACATGCCAGTATGTTACGGATGCGGAATGAGAGGCTATATTCATAGGGAGTGTCGTGCATCCCATGAGGGTGCATGCAGGGGCACAACTCAGTCATCCAGTCCTATAGCTGCTACATCTTCAGTACCCACTCCAGCTCGAGGCTCTCCAACATCCGCAGAGCGTGGTACATCTAGGGATGGTGCACACAGTTCGGGAGTACCCAGCCGATTCTATGCTATGAGTGGTAGAGAAAGTGCAGAGGCTTCCCTAGATATCATCACATGTATATTGACTGTTCAATCTAATGATGTGTATGCCCTTATTGATCCCAGAACTTCTTTGTCCTATGTTACTCCTTATGTTGCTACGAACTTCGGGATAGAACCGGAACAACTTCATGAGCCGTTCTCTGTATCTACTCCGGTTGGCGACTCTATTAGGGCCGCACGGGTTTAAAGGGATTGTGTTGTCACGGTGCATGGTCGGGATACCATGGACGATCTTATTGAACTAGGGATGATTGATTTTGATGTAATAATGGGAATAGATTGGCTTTATTCATGTTTTTCCAAACTCTATTGCCGAGCTAGAATCATGAGGCTTGAGTTTCCTAACGAGCCAGCTATTGAGTGGGAGGGGAATAATGTTACGCCAAAATGTAGGTTTATTTCTTACCTTAAGGCCACAAATATGATCACGAAGGGGTGTATTTATCATTTGGTCCGAGTTACGGACACCACTGCTGAGGTGCCTACCCTTGAATCTGTACAAATTATGAATGAATTCCCCGATGTATTTCCGGATGAGCTCCCTGGAATTCCTCCAGATAGGGAGATTGATTTTGGGATTGATGTGATGCCGGGCACGCAGCCTATATCCATTCCACCTTATAGAATGGCGCCGGCAGAATTAAAAGAGCTAAAGGAACAACTAAAGAATTTTCTAGAGAAAGGTTTCATCCGACCGAGTGTGTCACCTTGGGGCGCACCGATTCTCTTTGTCAGAAAAAAAGATGGATCGCTACGGATGTGTATTGATTACCGGCAACTCAACAAAGTCACAATAAAAAACAAATACCCATTACCTAGAATAGATGATTTGTTTGATCAATTACAAGGTGCTAAGTCCTTCTCCAAAATTGATTTGCGGTTTGGGTACCATCAATTGAAGGTAAGGGAGCAGGATATTCCAAAAACAGCTTTCAGAACCCGATATGGGCACTTTGAACTTTTGGTAATGTCTTTCGGGCTAACAAATGCCCTGGCAGCTTTCATGGATCTTATGAATCGGGTCTTCAAACCGTTTCTTGACTCCTTTGTGACAGTATTCATTGACGACATCCTTGTATATTCACGAAGTTGAGAGGATCACACCGACCACCTCAGGACAGTTTTGCAGACTCTTCATCAACACCAATTGTATGCAAAGTTCTCGAAATGTGAATTTTGGCTTGAATCTGTTACATTCTTGGGTCATGTCATCTCCGGAGAAGGAATTAAGGTTGATCCTCAAAAGATTGCAGCGGTGAAGGATTGGCCTAGACCTACTACTCCAACAGAGATTCACAGTTTCTTGGGTTTGGACGGGTATTATAGGAGGTTCGTGGAGGGGTTATCCACTCTTGCCTCTCCATTAACTAAATTGACGTAGAAGGCGGTTAAGTTCCAGTGGTCCGATGCTTGTGAAAGGAGCTTCCAGGAATTGAAATCAAGATTGACTTCGGCACCGGTATTGACCCTGCCAGAGGGTACCGAGTGATTTGTAGTGTATTGCGATGCTTCAAGGATCAATCTTGGGTATGTATTAATGCAACATGGTAAGGTTATAGCATATGCTTCAAGGCAACTTAAGAATCATGAAAAGAACTATCCAACTCATGACTTAGAGCTTGCGGCGGTGGGTTTTGCATTAAAAATTTGGTGTCATTATTTGTATGGAGTCCATGTAGATGTATTCACTGACCACAAGAGTCTTTAATACATTTTTAAGCAGAAGGAATTGAACTTAAGGCAGAGGAGGTGGCTTGCGTTGCTCAAAGATTATGACATCGACATTTTGTATCATCCGGGGAAGGCTAATGTGGTGGCGGATGGTCTTAGTCAGAAATGTATGGGTAGTTTGGCTCACTTGGAGGCGTGTCAAAGGCCCTTGGCCCAGGAGGTTCACCAGTTGGCCAGTTTGGGAGTTCGTCTTGCGGACTCTAATGAAGGGGGAGTGATTGTACGGAATAGGGAAGAATCATCGCTTGTGACAGAGGTCAAGGAGTAGCAATACAGTCATCCAGTGTTGGTACAGCTGAAGGAAGGGATTCATAAACATAAGACTACGGCTTTTTGTCTTGGCATGGATGACGGTACATTACGGTACCAAGGACGACTATGTGTTCCAAACATAGATGGTCTTCGGGAAAGAATCATGGCAGAAGCTCATACTTCTAGATATTCCGTGCACCCAGTTTCTACAAAAATGTATCATGACCTCAAGGAAGTTTACTGGTGGAATAACATGAAGAGGGGTGTGGCGGACTTTGTGGAAAAATCTTCAAACTGTCAACAAGTGAAGGCCGAGCATCAAAGGCCCAGTGGGTTAGCTCAGAGTATAGAAATTCCAATGTGGAAATGGGAAATGATCAACATGGATTTTGTGGTAGGGTTACCACGCACTCCACGTAAATTTGACTCAATTTGGGTGATCGTGGATCAACTCACGAAATCAGCACACTTCTTGCCATTTAAATCCACCGACACTGCGAAACAATATGCTCAATTGTATATCAAAGAAATAGTCAGGCTTCATGGCACTCCAGTTTCCATTATTTCCGATCTAGGGGCCCAGTTCACAACTAATTTCTGGAAGAAATTAAAGCAAGGTTTGGGTATGCATGTAAATCTTAGCACGGCTTTCCACCCACAGACTGACGGGCAAGCAGAGCGGACTATTCTGACGCTTGAGGACATGTTGCGTGCGTGTTTGCTTGACTTCAAAGGTAGCTGGGATGAGCATTTGCCGCTCATAGAATTTGCTTATAAAAACTTCTTCCATGCAGTATTCAGACGGCACCGTTTGAGGCCTTGTATCGTAGAAGATATAGATCGCCGATTGGGTGGTTTGAGGTTGGAGAAGCTGAACTAATAGGACTAGACCTTGTGCATCAGTCTATGGAAAAGGTTAAGATCATAAAGGAGCGGTTGAGAACTGCTCAAAGTCATCAAAAATCCTATTCGGATATTCGTCGCAGAGACTTAGAGTTCAAGGAAGTTGATTAAGTGTTCTTGAAGATATCTCCCATGAAGGGGATCATGTGGTTTGGAAAGAAAGGGAAATTAAGTCCGAGGTATGTCGGGTCGTATAAAATCATTCAAAGCAAAGGTCAGGTGGCGTACAATCTTGNGGGAGGTTCACCAGATGGCCAGTTTGGGAGTTCGTCTTGCGGACTCTAATGAAGGGGGAGTGATTGTACGGAATAGGGTGGAATCATCGCTTGTGACGGAGGTCAAGGAGAAGCAATATAATGATCTAGTGGATGTGCAGCTGAAGGAAGGGATTCATAAACACAAGACTATGGCTTTTTATCTTGGCATGGATGACGGTACATTACGGTACCAAGGGCGGTTATGTGTTCCAAACGTAGATGATCTTCGGGAAAGAATCATGGCAGAGGCTCATACTTCTAGATATTCCGTGCACCCGGGGTCTATGAAAATGTTTCATGACCTCAAGGAAGTTTATTGGTGGAATAACATGAAGAGGGGTGTGGCGGACTTTGTGGAAAAATGTTCAAACTGTCAACAGGTAAAGGCCGAGCATCAAAGGCCCGGTGGGTTAGCAAAGAATATAGAAATTCCAAGGTGGAAATGGAAAATGGTCAATATGGATTTCGTGGTAGGGTTACCGCGCACTCCGCGTAAGTTTGACTTAATTTGGGTGATCGTAGATCGACTCACAAAATCAGCTCACTTCCTGCCGGTTAAATCCACCGACACTGCCGAACAGTATGCTCAATTGTATATCAAGGAAATAGTCATGGCACTCCAATTTCCATCATTTCCGATCGAGGGGCCCAGTTCACAGCTAATTTCTGGAAGACAGTTCAGCAAGGTTTGGGTACGTATGTAAATCTTAGCACGGCTTTTCATCCTCAAACTGACGGGCAAGTAGAGCGGACTATTCAAACGCTTGAGGACATGTTGTATGCTTTTGTGCTTGACTTGAAGGGTATCTGGGATGATCATTTTCCGCTCATAGAATTTGCTTATAACAACAGCTTTCATGCCAGTATTCAGATGGCGCCGTTTGAGGCCTTGTATGGTAGAAGATGTAAATCGCCGATTGGGTGGTTTGAGGTTGGAGAAGCTGAACTAATAGGACCAGACCTTGTGCATCAGGCTATGGAAAAGGTTAAGATCATAATAGAGCGGTTGAAAACTGCTCAGAGTCATCAAAAATCATATTCGGATGTTCGTCGAAGAGACTTAGAGTTCAAGGAAGATGATTGGGTGTTCTTGAAGGTATCTCCCACGAAGGGGATCATGCGGTTTAGAATCACTCAACGGATAGGTCATGTGGTTTATAAGCTTGATCTACCACCTGAGATGTCATTAGTGCACCCGGTATTCCATATGTCCATGTTGAAGAAGGTAGTTCGAAATCCATCCTCTATCGTGTCAGTTGAGACCATCGAGATTAGTGAAGAATTGTCGTATGAAGAGATTCTGGTTGCTATTCTTGATGCGGAAGTTGAGAAACAAAGAAATTTGATCTGTAAAGGTATTATGGCGAAACCAGCAAGTCGAAGAAGCTACTTGGGAAGCCGAGGATGAAATGAAAAAGAAGTACCCTCATTTATTCGAATAGCCATGTAATAGCTCTATAAAGTTGTTCCCCCTAAATTTTGTATCACTTGTTCGGCTAATATAAAGACACTCCTTTCTAATTATATGTCCCCTAAGAGGCTTCCGTTGGTGTTATTTTTCATCTGTTGTGTCATTTAATTCTATATATGTTGCTAAGGTGTGTTTCGGGGGCTCTCTGACAGGTGGATAGGCCTAAATACAAAGAAAACTCTGGCGAAAGTTTCAGAAAATTAGGAAGTTAGGAAAATTTGGGGCTGATGGTATGAGGTACAACTGAAGCTGTGTTAAGCAAGCCTTGATCATCATTCGAGGACGAATGATCTTAAGTGGGGGAGGATGTAAGGACCCGTAAAAAATTTAAAACAAAAACTCGGGGTTTCATGGTGCTGAGATAGATTCATGCGTTATTTTCGGACTTTTTGGATTGAACAGTACCTTATGGACTGAGAGGGAAATGTTTCATAGAAGAACACGTTTCTGCGGCCCATTATGCGGCCGCATAATCACTCTGCCGATCGCATAATGGCCACAGAGTGAAGCAGTAAGTTGGCCAATTTGAGGTCAGCTTTGCGGTCGATTATGCGACCGCATAACCACTATGCGGACCGCATATCGGTCGCATAATCCCTCTTGGGTTTTTGCGGAGGAAGTTCTACGGTGCATTATGCGATCGCAGAATAAGTATGCGGACCTGGGCCGAAGGTTCAGGCCACTGAGGGCCATTTCTGCGGTCACTTTGCGGACCGCATAACCATTATGCGACCGCAGACCTATGTCGGCGCACCCATTTTCTTAATTTAAAACCCAACCCCTATTCCGTTAAGACACCCATTTAGTCTATTTTGAAGCTCATTTTTGATATTTCTAGTGAGAGAGAGAGAGAGGATTCTAGAGGGAGGGCCTAATTTTCATCAATTAATCTCTAACCATCACTCAAAGCTTGGAAATATTCAGGTAGAGCACCAAATTCTTCATCCAAAAAGTAAGACTTCATCACCCCAGCTCTGAATTTCAAACATAGCCATAATGGGGTATTAGTGTGATACTTTATGGGTATGAGGGTGGTTCATCTTGCATGGATGTGATAAAGAGTGGGAAAAATAAAAAGTGAACTAGAACCATGAACGTTTTCCTAATTTTGGGTTCAATTTGTATATTGCTAAAATATATTGAGGTTGCTAAGAGCTCCGGATAATTGTAGAGTCAAAGAAGCTCGATTGAGGTATGTATGGCTAACTCCTGTTGTCCGAATAATTGATGTAAGTTCCGACTCGATCATACTAGAATTGTTTGCCTTAGTGTATTGGGTTGAAAGATTCATGTTCCCTAATTGTTTTAGATGTTTACCATGTCATCATGGTATTTGAGAACGTAATTATGATTTTCCAAGCTCCTTCCCTTATGTGTGCAATGCCTTATGTTATGGTACTAATCGACATGAATGATGATGTTATTTGAACAAATAAAAAATAAATGAGACTGTTTGTGCCATGTAACGAAAGATGGGAAAGAAATGTGAATTGGGTGAAAAATTGAAAGAGGTTATGTTTCAAGTGAGATGGCTTAGCCGATCGGCCCGAGATCGGATGTCATGTTGTACACATGGTGGAATTTGTGTTGGAATTATTGATTTACAT
>AWOL01S0025585.1:0-23204 GCA_000715115.1 Nicotiana otophora
AGTGGGTGTTCTTAATTTGTGATTTTTGTCAAGTTCCGGGAGGCGGATCCAAGTTGACTTTTTGAGTTGATGTTTCCCTAAATCGTATACGCAATATACTCGGTCAATCAAGTAATAAAGAGTGAGTAGAGTATCGTTCCCACGAGGACTTGTGATCAATTATTAACTAATCAAGAAATTTCTAATTTATCGACTCAAAAACAATTTCAAGGAGATTTTTGTTGGATTAATTCTACTAATGATAATTGCAATTAAAAAAAAAACTTAATTAACTAGTGCACTTATCACGAGGATTTTAATTCAATGAGAAGTAATATTCCAGGGGCATGGTTATATAACAATCCTGTCGGAATCTTCAATTAACTTGACTTATTAATTTATCTGGGTTATTAACCTGCAATGACAATAATACTCATAGAAATTTTGACAACTTCTACTCGCCTATTCAATCTATTCTAACCCCTATATTCCTGTGAGATTATAGTTAAAGAGAACGCATTAATAGTTCTTGCAAAATTGACTAAGCACGGTACATAGGTATATTTCTAACTGTATGCGCAAATCAATTTCCAATGACTTGGTTCAAGATCGCGCTCTATTCAATCATATTGCAATCAAGAATCACCTCCCTCAAGTTCAACTCAGGTTTCATATATAGTATTTCACTGTTAGCTAGGCAGTAAAATAATTAGGCTCAGTATATGAATAAACAACCTAATCTAATAAATTATATTGTCAAATCAATATTCGAATATCAACATTCATGTAAAACCATAACCCTAGGATAAATGAGTTTAGCCACGCATAGTCATGATAACAATCTCAATTAATTCCCAAGAATATATAAAAATCAATAATAGAAGGAAAGAAGAATAACTCAAGATGAATTCCACGGTTTTCGAACTCTATTATGGCTTTTCTCTACTTCCAAATGTGTTCTTGCCTCCCAAAGGTCTTCTCTCCCTTCAAAAAGTGGCTAACTATCATATTTATATGATTTTGGGTTTAGTTGGGGCGAATTTGGCTTCTCCTAATTCGGAATAGAGAAACTGATGTTTTCTGCTTTGGTCCAGGTTTGGCAAAGTGAACCTCACTTCGTTGTCCTACATTTCTGTCTTCAGCTTTTCTTTAGTTTGGGATTGTTTTCAAGCTTCTATTGATATTATTAAGTTATTTTGGCTAGATTTGAATCATTTCGAGGTTGATTCGCTCGGGAAGGGATTTTTAGAGTACTAATTTGGCTTATTTGAGGTAAGTATCTTGTCTAACTTTGTGTGAGGGAAATACCCCTTAGGTGCCAGCCCTAATTGTTTAGTTCTATGATGTGAAAAGTGACGTGTACATGAGGTGATGAGCGTGTATATAGGTGCTATGTGTGATTTTAATAGGAATAGCCTGTAAGCTATTAATATGCCTTAATGTGATAATGAAATTTATACGAAACTTGTTGATATCACTTTATGAATATTTGATCATGATCATTATAATGACTTAGCCATCGTCATGCTTTATTTATCGAACACCCTTCCACTTTTCTGATTATTTTTATGTCCTTGTGCACCATTGTTGAAAGTTGTGAGTTTATATCTTGGTGAAGCATTGGTATCATTATATGTGATATTGTGGCACTTGGCATTATTGTTTTATGGTATTGTGGCACTTGTGGACATGTTGAGCGGATTATCTGGGGGTGTCAGCATGGGGCAATTACCGTGCGATTATGTCTATTATTGTGTGCATGGGGTGAAATAAGGGTGGCGTTATCTAGGGCTGCACATGTGGAAACATAAGGGTGGATATATGTGCATGTTGCAAAATAAGGAGGAATCTCATTGTTATGTGCACATGCGGCAGAATAAGGGTGGAATTGTTGATGATTTTGTGTGATATTTCATGGTGTCCTTGTTGTTGTGATTGTGTTGAGACAGGGATGATATTTTTATTACATGATTGTTTCTGAAAGTTCCCGTTTTGCACTTATATGAGTTAATGATTGTATTTGACATGTTATCACATGCATCACCTCTATTTGATGTTTATGATCAAAGATGGGTTTTATTACAGAGTTGATACTTACTAGGTACTGATTATGGTGTACTCATACTATGATTCTGCATATTTTTGTGCAGATCAGCGTACTTCAGATTAGGCTAATCGACAGTGAGGAATTTCATACACCAGAGACTTCAAGGTATCCATTCACGATTCGATCGCAGGCCTGAGAGCCACCCTCCTTGTTTCATTTCTATTGTTTATGTATTTCAGATAGTACTGTATTTAAGGATATTCTCGTGTATACAGTTAGAGCTCGTGACTATGTTTTGGGGAGTTATGTTGTGTATTATCTGTCTAACCTATATTACTCCTATTTCTGCATTTATATTAAACTTTGTTTCGTTATATCATGGTTTTACCGTTTTATATAATGTTAAGTGATCGACTTACCTAGTTTTGGTGACTATGAGCCTTCACGACCCCTGTAAAGGGATTTGGGTCCTGACTGACCCCATTGAGGTAGAAATCCGAGACCAACATGCATATTGCTTTCACATAGATGAAGAAACAGATGGTAAGCCTTGGTAGTATGACATTAAAAGGTTTATTGAGACAAGGGAGTACCCAGAGAGTACTACTAACAGTCAGAAGCGGGCACTAAGAAGACTGGAAAACCACTTTTTCCTAAATAGAGAAGTCCAATACATGAGGACTTCGTACTTGGGTCTGTTAAGATGTGTGGATGCTGTAGAAGTAACAAAATTGATGGAAGCAATACATGTAGGGATGTGCGGATCTAACTTGTATGGTTTCACTTTAGCTAAGAAGATTCTAAGGGTAGGATATTTTTGGATCACTATGGAAGGAGATAGCATTCGCTACGTGCAAAAATATCATCATGGTCAAGTTCATGGGGATTTCATTCGGGTTCCGCCAAAGGAGCTAAATGTGATGGTTTCTCTTTGGTCGTTCGCCGTTTGGGGCATGGATGCTATCGGACCCATAGAGTCGGCCTGTCACGACCCAAAACCCAATCAGTCGTGATGACGCCTAACACACTTGATGCAAGCCGGACATAACAATAATAAACCTTTACACCAAGAAAGCCATAGATAACATGAGACTGGAACATTAATATATCACAATACCGCTAATACTTGATAAATCCCCCAGAAACTGGTAAATACAGAGTCATGAGCTCTATTACAGAAATACAAGTCTGAAATGACCAAGTACAATACTGTCTGAAATAAAGATAACAGTAAATGAAGAAAGAGACGTCAAGACTTCGGTCAAGAATGCAATTCTACCTCGTCCCTCCGTAATGAACTCTGCTACAAGCCTCGGCTACTGATGACTGGGTCCAACACTTGGATCTGCACAATTAAGTGAATAGTGTAGCATGAATACAACCGACCCAATGAGTACATCAAGTATTATAGCTAACCTCGGCGAGGCAAAAGAAGCAAGAACTATAAATGATACTTGCTATAACCTGTACAATTTCATCAATTTAACATGTACATAACAATAAAGTGATCTAGTCATAAAGCATAGAAGGAACCATATATGTGTGTGTGCAATTACTCAAGTTGTATGCCAGTCAATGATACAACATATAAAGATGATATAGAATTAAATCAGGTAAGTGACCCCAAAAATTGTAAGTAAAGATGAAATGCAAAATGCAAAATAAGCACTGCCCAGAAATTCCTCAAATTTGCATGTACACCATCAAGAGATTAACATGAGAGGGTGACCCTAGGGGGATAAATCTATATCCGTAAGATGCACGAACAACTCACGTGCTAATAACATCAACTGCACGGATAACTCACATGCTGCACGAACAACTCATGTGCTAATAATATCAATATCCGTATCCGCACGGATAACTCACGTGCTGCACAGATAACTCACATGCCAATAATATAAACTACACAGACAACTCACGTGCCAATAGTCATAATTCGCCCGGTGTGGTCACAGGCTACCAGTCCAAATCACAACACACAAAAAGCAATATACAAAAATACGTGTACATGATCAATGATTATCAAGTCACATACTCCTAAACTGGTATAAATAACATGCTATAGTATAGGCATGTACAATGTGTGCTATCACGACTAGAACACACAATTTCACCACGAAATAGCAATTTATCAGGTTCAATCAGAAGAATAACTCAACGAAATCTCAAATGTGCTACAAATAGATCATAGAGGGGTACAAATAAGAGAAACATCACAGCTTGAAGCATAGCATTCAATTCAAGTCATGTCATAGCCTAAGCACTACCCCAGCGTGAAAATAGTACCTCAGTGCACACACATATTCTCAACCCCACACATATTATAACGACCCAACCGGCCATTTTGATATTTGGCATTTTATTCAGTGGTTGAGGTTTTGAGTGGCTTCATATTGTCTATTATGACATGCGTGCATGGTTGGATTCGATTTTTGGTGTTTGGGGATTGATTTGGATGAGTGAATCTCATTTTGGAAGCTTAAGTTGGAAATATTGATCGAGGTTTGACTTTTGTGAAAATGACCCCGAAACGGTGTTTTAATGGCTCCGACAGGTTCGTATAGTAATTTTGGACTTGGGCGTATGTCCGAAATTGAATTCGGAGGTTCATATGTTGATTTGGCTTGTTTTGCCGAAAGTTGGCAATTTGAAGGTATAGAAATTCCTTAGGTTTGACTATAGTTTGACTTTATAGATATCGGGTTCGGATTTTGGTTTTGAGACTTGAATAGGTTTGTTATACTTTTTGGAACTTGTCTGTAAAGTTTGGCGTCATTCCGAGTTGATTTGATAGGAATCAGACGCGTGGTTGTACTTTTAGAAGTTCTTGAGTTTCAATGTAACATTTCATTCATTTTGATGTCTGATTCACGGTTCTAGATATTATTTTGGTGTTTTTATTGCGCGAGCGAGTTCATATAATATTTTCGAATTGTGTGGATATTTGTTTTGGAGCCCTGAGGGCTCGAGTGAGTTTCAAACACGTTTCAGAGTGTTTGAAGGGGGTTTCAGTTTTGTTCATTTTTACATAGATGATTCAGGTCTTGCATTTGCGAGATATGTTTTGCATTTGCGATCCTTCCATTTGCGGGGAAGGGATCGCATTTGCGAAAAAAATTGCTTTTGCGATGGGGGTCTAGGCTAGGCTAGATCGCATTTCCGATCATCATGGTCTTTTTTGCGAAATGTTCCTTGTTCGCACTTGCGAACTAATTATCTCATTTGTGACGTTAGCATGACTGTGATGGATGTTGCTTTTGCGATCATTCTTCGCACTTGTGGGGTTTGCATTTGCGACACCTGTGCCTGAACATAAGTGCTGGACATCGCAATTTTAGTCTCATTTTCATATCTTTAAACCTTAGACTTGTTAGGAGGCAATTTGGAGAGGGAGTTTTCACACACAAGCATTTTGTATTTGATTTGGATCAATTTCAAACTATATTACATGATTATATAAGAGTTTTAACATCAAAATTTTGAGAATCAAAGTGAAATTTTGGGAAATTTTCTATGTTTTGAATAATAAAAATTTGGGATTTGAGAGTCGAATTGGACTCAGACTTTGAAACACAATACATATATGGACTCTTGGGGTAATAGATAGTCATGATCTACCCATGGACCCAAGTTTTGACCGGACGGGCCCGAGATTGTCTTTTGTTGACTTATGAGGAATTATACAAAGATCATCGCTTTACTTATTGGAATTGGGTTCTGTAGCATTATTTGATATTGTTAAGTCAATTTTGGTTAGATTTGTGCCGAACGGAGTTGAATTGTAAAGAAAAAGCTACTGTTAAGTGTTGATTGGACTAGTTGAGGTTATTATCTTTCCTAACTTTGTGTGGGAGTACTAAATAATAGGTATTAGTTTAATTGCATTATTTAGATTCTTAGGCTTCTTTCATGCATCTAATTGATGTTTTCGTATCAAGTTATTCTTTCCATTGTTAAGTTTACTCTTACATGCTATATTTTAAGTTGTTAGTACATGTCCTTGCTTTTGTTGTTAAGCTTACTCTTATATGCTTTAATTGAAGTTGTTACCTCGTTTATTGTCAGGCTACCTCTTTTATTGTTGAGTTATTCTTATTTGAAGTTCCATTACATGTTACCCCTTTTATTGTGGATTTCTTCTTATCTGAAGTTGTTATTACATGTTATCTCATTCATTGTTGAGTTTATTCTTCTATTTCATTGTGTTGTTGTAATTTTTGCGTTGATTTACTTGTCATGTTCTCGTGTTATTGTTGTTGTTATTGTTGTTGTACTCAGTATTATTGACCCGTGGGCTATATATTGTCATGGTATTGATAATGTTATTTTAGAAATATTGTGGAATATGGGCAAGTGTGGTGCTAGTTGATATATTGTGGTTGTTGTGACCTTGGCACCTTTGGAATTTTTGAGAGGATTGTCGAGGTGTTTTAAACGTGAGCTATATGTGCTATTGTTATTCTTAATATTTTCACATGCGGAGAGACAAGGTGGGTTATAAATGTTGGGTTTGCGTGTGTGGCGAGACAAGGTGGGATAAATTATCGATGCGTGTGTGGTGAGACAAGGCAAAAATTTACTTTATTGTTGCGCATACGGCGAGACAAGGTGGGCTATGTCGGGGATGATTTGTGATGGCCTAGGGCCATTGTTATTGATAATATTTCTATGGTGGTGTTACTTTCTTGTGTGTGTCATGCATATTACGGGTTTTCATGTGTTGTGTTGTGCTACTTGGTGTCTCTGATCTTACTGTTGACTTAAACTATGAGAGTACACTTGCACAAGCATACACCATAACATGTCACCTATATCGGTCCAAGAATATGAATCTTGATGTTTATTGATCATGTACATTTATTTTTGTATACATGCTTTATCCGAGTGAATTGGACTGGTGGCACATGCGTTATCCGTACAACTATTAGTTATTGTTACTATTGGCACAGGAGTCGTCTGTGCAAATCTGAGGTATTATTCGTATTGGCACGTGAGTAGTTGTCTGTGCAGTTGTGATTTGATAATATGGACTCCACCGAGGTTATTATGTATAGTAGTTATCTTGACTTGAGCCCTAGTGACAATGTATTATGTAAGAGGTTTCAAGTTATCAATTGTAGATTATAGATCAATATTAAGGTGAATCAACAATGGATGGATGCAAGTTACAAAGTATGACATGAGATTAGGCCATCATTCATAAGATGAACAGTAATGAGGAAACATTAAAAGAATAGATTTATACCTATAGGATAAGCATCGAGAGAGTAACCTAGAGTATGGTAGCAGACCTCGTTAATAATAAACCAAAGTAAGAGTATGGTATAGTATGACCTACTTAGTTGTAGTAAAGCCATAAGCATCGATAACCAAGGCTGTGAAACAAAATATGGCAATAGTCGTAAGTTCGATAAAGTACCAAGCGAATAACTTCAGTACACCTATAGATTCCCAGAGGGACAGCTTGCCATAGTTCTATATATATATTCACAAGATGAGGCCTAGAGATTGGCTAAAAGCTGGAGGAAAAGGGGGAGATGAGTCGCATCGGTGCACAAACAAGGACAAAATTGTACAGGCTGCATGATAGGAGGTAGTCACAGTTACGAGATCGGAAGAATTCTGACCACAGGTCGTGCTGTGAGAAGGAGGCCTAAGGGGGGAATGCCCTGGCCTTTGGATTTATTAACAGAATAGCTGCCTAGATGGAAAGAAAAGTATTAAAGTATTTGTAAGAGCTATAAGTTATGAGACTGATAAGCACATCAGTCAATATTCAAGGACGAATGTTCCAAAGGGGGAATGATGTTACACCCCATGTTTTCATACGTGAGAGTATGTCGTAAGTCTATTGATGTAAGTTCAGAAATGAGATTATATTTGAAAGTATATAAAGTAAGTAAATCTTGTTACCGTGGAGGTTACAAATCTTTAACGTCATGGATAACAAGTACCAAGAGGGTTGGAAGGCTTAGAAGCTACACGAATCGAAGAAAATAAGTTTCGTCGAAAGTCGACAAGTTGGGAATGTTATGACATGTACTTTGGGGTGAGACTAGGGTTCTTAACATAATAAGGAGGTTATGTTATGAGTTATTTTAGTCGTACGATAGTCGTGTGTTACATTTTGAAGTCAAGTGAGTTGTGGAACAAAAGTTGGCAAAGGTCATCACAAGTTACATTCATAATGTGCTGAAAATTAGACCAAATGTAGCAAAGCTTTTCTCCTAATACATTTGGAATTACAGGATGACCCACATATCATACGAGTCTAGTTTCTAACGCATTAAATCGTTCATCGATATGACATCGGTGTATAGAGATGTTCACGTTTTCGCGAGACTGTGCAAGCAACTCCCAATGGGACCCACTTAGGCGGTGGACGACCCTTGAACATTTTAAAGGGTTTGGAAGGCTAAGTTTTAGTCATTTTCTGTCACGACCCAAAATTTCCCACCGACGGGACCGTGATGGAGCCTAACATTCCACTTGCTAGGCAAGCCAACGTTAGAGAATCATTAAACCAATTCCTTATTTCAATTCATTAATTAACAATAATTAATCAAGATAAAATATAATAAGTGCGGAATATCATAAAACTGTATTAATTATTACCACTCGGATCTGGAGTCACAATTCACGAGTATTCTAGAATTTACAATAAGTAATAGTCTGAAAGTAATATAATTATCTGAATGAAAGAAATAGTAGAACAAATAAGATAGATGGGAAATTCAAGGTCTGTGAACGCCGACAGATCTACCTTGAGTCTCCAGAAAGCGGACCAATAGCAAAATCTCAATCAACCCGAGCCGGTATCAAAATCTGCACAGAAAGTGCAGAATGCAGTATCACTACAACCGACCCCATGTACTGGTAAGTGTTGAGCCTAACCTCGACGAAGTAGTAACAAGGCTAAGGCAAGGCACCTACAAATCAACCTGTATAATTTAACAGTGTATATACAAATAACATAAATGAAGAACTAAACAGGAAATGTCGGGAGGGGAACATACTGAGGGGAATAGAAGATAAAAAACTACAACAGAATGATCACCAGAGCAGTCAATATACCATGAATCAACGAGAATAGTGAATACAGTAAAGGAAAATTGCACGGCATCACCCTTCGTTCTTTTACTCTCAATCTCACCATAAAATTAATAGAAGCGGCACATCATCATCCTTCGTGCATTAACTCTCATATCATGGCACGACATCACCCTTCGTGCTTTTACACTCACAATATGGCACGACATCACCCTTCGTGCTTTTACACTCACAATATGGCACAGCATCACCCTTCGTGCATTAACACTCATAATATGGCACGACATCACCCTTCGTGCATTAACTCTCATATCATGGCACGACATCACCCTTCGTGCATTAATACTCTCCCTTACCATAATGCAATGCATAAATAACAACAGGGAGATAGAATAACAAGTACAAACCTTACTTAAACATTTGGTTCCACAATATAAATCTCAACTTTTAAATAAATACTCGATTTCCAACAAAAAATTCGTAAACATGATAATGACAATCGATTTAACAACACTAGTATAAACACATAGCAATTCGGCATAGGAAGAGACAATATACGAAAACCGAAGAAACATGGAAAAATAGGTAAATTGGCGGTGCATAAGTACTCGTCACCTCACATATACGCCGCTCACATGAATTTCACTTAGCAAATAATCTAAGATTCTGAATTCCCTTAAGTCAGGGTTAGCCACAACACTTACCTTGCTCCGAAGGCTACTTAATTCTCAATCACAGCTTTTCCTTTGGAATTTACCTCCTAACCACTCGTATCTATTCAAAATAACTCAATAATATCAAATATTGCTATAGGAATCAATTATATTGCATAAATTAAATTTTCCAAATTTTCCTCCAAAAAGTCAAAAATTCAATCCCTGGCCCGCTTGGTCAAAACCGAGGTTCAGACCAAAATCCTTTTACCCATTCACCCTTGAGACCGAATATGTAATTAGTTTTGGAATCCCACCTCAAATTGAGGTTTAAATTCCCAAATTTCCGAAATCCCTAGTTTCTACCCTAACCCCTAATTCTACCATGAAAACTCTAGCTTTTAGGTTGATGATTCATAAAATGTAATGGGTAATTGAAAGAAAATGGTTTAGAAGCACTTACCAACACTTTGGGGAAGAAAATGACTCTTGCAAATCGCCTCTACCCGTTTGGTTCTTGAAAAATATTGATGAAATGGCTTAAACCCGTGTTTGATTCTGTTTTATGCAATGGGCGACAATGTTCATCGCTATCGCGTGAACACTGCCGCGTTTGCAAAGAGCAGCCTACTAAGGACTTACGCGATCGCGGGAGGCTTTACGCATTCGCGAAGGCTTAGCCCGCTTTACATTCGTGTTCGCATGCAATGGCTCGCGTTCGCGTAGAGCGTCCCCAGGTCCCCTGCCCAGTATAGCTAAAGCTAGACGTTCACGTTCGACCTGTCGCATTCGCGTAGAGAAACTCCCCCCAGTGCTCCGCATTCGCGACCATGGTCTCGCGTTCACGTAGAGTAAATCCTCCCCCAGCCCAGTTTCCCTTTCGCGATCGCAAGAGTGACTACGCGATCGCGAAGCACAGTATTGCAGACATCAGATACAGCAAAAATACCAGATTTTTCTAAGTTCGAAATATCACGTGGCCTATCCGAAACTCACCCGAGCCCTCGAGGCTCTAAACAAACATGCACACAAGTCTAAAAACATCATACAAACTTGTTCGCGCGATAAAATCGCAAAAATAACACGTAGAACTATGAATGTAGCACCAAATCAAATGAAATTCTCAAGAACACTTTAAAATTCTTATCTTCTCAACTGGACGTCTGAATCACGTCAAATCAACTTCATTTCTCACCATATTTCACAGACAAGTCTTAAATATGATAATGAACCTGTACGGGCTCCGAAACCAAAATACGGACCCGGTACTAACAATGCCAAACATCAATCAATTCTTAAAAATAAATAATTTTCAGACTTTTAATTTTCATCAAATATTCATAACTCAAGCTAGGGACCTCCGAATTCAATTCCGGGTATACGCCCAGGTCCCATAATTCGATAAGGACCCACCGGAACCGTCAAAATATGGATCCGGGCCAGTTTACCAAAAATATTGACCGAAGTCAAATAAAATCAACTTTTTAAGGAATAAATTCTCGTTTTTATCAATTTTCAACATAAAGCTTTTTCGAAAATATGGCCGGACTGTGCACGTAAATCGAGAAGGATAAAATGAGTTTTTTAAGGCTTAAGAGCACATATTCAAGTTCTAAAACGTAAGATGACCTTTTGGGTCATCACATTTTCGACCAAGTACAGTTCCCAAACTCTCTAAACACCTCTCTAACAGTCCTCCATGGTTCCAAGTCGAATCCATGGTGGTTTTGCCTAGACCTAACCTCAAAATTTATCCTAAGTGAAGAAAAGAGTCTCTATGGTATTGTGATGCCATTAAGGGTGCTTGTAAGTTAAGGGAAGCTTTGGTTCGAGTTTGTTCTGATTATTTAAGGTATGTATAAGAACCTACTTCTTGGTCTTAAGCTTATCTATGTGTTGGTTAAGTTATTTGGATGAAGAATTACAAGATAGAACTTGAAGTTGTATAAGAAGTTGTTGTCTCTTATTGGACTATTTTGGAGTTGTGTATATAACTTCATATGGGTGGAAATTATGGAAAATAAGTTGGATATGATATTTTTAGTATGATTATGTTGGTTTACATGTCAATCTTGTTGAGGAAATTCGTAACTAGAAAAGAAATGGCTATAAAGCACTTGGAAGTTGTCCATAGTGATATTATCTTGTATTAGGCTATTTCGGGTAAATTTGAAATTGAGTATAAGGTTGGAAATCCTTTAAAAGGTATTGGTTATTATACTGGATATATTACTAAGTTCAAGAATGAATGATAATGGGGTTGAAGGGTGCTAAAGGGATTTAATCCGAGCTTGTTGCTCGTCGTGATATGTTGATGACTTGTTAATGAAATATTTTGTACCCTATTGTTGATATTGTTCTTGTTGTATTGCTCTGGTTATTATTGGTTGTGTTATATGGTATTAGAGGAGGCCCTTGTTACAGGGGAGATGTTGTCCAAATTTACATAAATGAGCTACTTGTTTAAGTGCGAACATAGCCTTTACTCAGCACTGATTTTGAATCTCCATATGCTATGGTAGATTGAGTTGAGTTGTTTGAAAGATTTCTTGGAAGGTATTAAGGACTCAACGAAGTTAAGGTATGTTAAGGCTATCCCTTCTTTCCTTTTGGCATGATCCATATGATACAATGAAACGAGCAAACTCACAACTTTCACAAGTGACTCTATTCATAGAAGTACTAGGGATGCCTATGTTCTTGATTCCCCATGTGTCCTATTATTATATCGTTTTTTCATGGGTCTCAGAAAATACGTAAGTTGATAAAGTTTATTTCATGATATTAACCGAAGGCATATTGATCTTATGACATCCCGAGAGATCTTACTAACTTACTTCTTATGCATTGCATTCATTTATACATATACATTGACCCATGACAAGATGGCATTATATAAGCATATATTATATGTATGGCATACATATAATATATGGCATTATATACGCACCACTACTTGATCAGCTGGTATACGTTGACGATTTTGCCCACAGAGGCTGAGATGATATTTATATAGATATGCATGATGTTATAAATATTTCATGATTCACAGAGTTATTCAGACTTACAGATTGAGTTCTTTACTCCATGTTTCTTTCATGTGTTTCATATACTACTTTTCATGCCTTACATACTCAGTACTCTATTTGTACTGGCGTCCCTTTTGCCTGGGGATGCTGCGCTTCATGCCCGCAGGTCTCGATAGACAGGTTGACAGTCCTCCTAGTAGGCTATCAGCTCTGCAGAAGGTGTTGGTGCACTCCACTTGCTCCGTAGTTGCTTATTTTGTCAGTATGCTTTGTACATGTATAGATTGGTATGGTGGGGCCCTATCCCGGCTTTTATGATTTTATGTACTCTTATAGGTTTGTAGACATATGTCATGTATATGGATAATTGTATCGCCTTGTCTGCATATGTTTTAAGTGTACAAATGATCATTTTAGTTGTATAGGCCCGTATGTCACATGTCTGGGTTTGTATACCATGTTGGGTCATCCTATGTCTAGTATTCCCTTATGTTTTACTCTAGTTATCTCATGACAGCCCTTTGTAGTTAAAGTGGGACAGATGATTCAATTACAATGAGTTTAGTTCAACCTTCCCAAAATAAGATACAACCCACACTATGTCTACGGAGCCGAAACAAAAGAGTGCTACGATAGTGCCGGCAACAAGGCCCCGGTTATACCTCAAAACACTATGTACATGGAACAAGATATACAGGACCCCGGAATGAAGTGGGGCTCACCACGTCAGTTGAGGAGAGGGTGTGCTGCTATCACTGGTCAATGCCACCTACTATGGAACCGCCTGCATCCATTAAAGATGCAGTATCCCCGAAAAAAGGGACGTTAGTACATGCCGAATAGTACTAGTACGAAAACCAAACACCTATGTAAGGACTTGGAAATACAACATGAATATGATGAATCATAGTAACAATAAAAGGCTTAGTTAGTCGTTAAAGCGACAGTAAATTTATTAAGAGCTTTCAAAAACATTTTTAGATTCATAAGTCGGGGATCCTCTACAACTACCTTTACACAAAGTGGCCCTTCCGCCTCACCCCAAAGTATGAAGGTGGAGGTGCAATCACAATACCAGAAACACTACACAAAGCGGCCCTGCCGCCTCACCCCGATGTATGCGGGTGGAGGTGTATTTACAATACCACAACTCTACACAAAGCGTCCCAGCCGCCTCACCCCAATGTAAGCGGGTGGAGGTGTATTCACAATGCCACATTTCGGATTCCTAAGACAATAATAGTTTGTACAAAAGAGTTCCCTTTTAAATCAACCATTTTGCACCTTTGGCCTTAGCAAGTGTAAGTTCATAAGGTTTCATCATGTGAGAAATAAGTGTTTAATCACCTTGATTTCATACAAGATCTTCTTCCTAAAAGGGGTATAACATAATTAAGTCAAACAATAGAGAATCATTAACACACGAAGGTTCTAATACATTATGCCAATCGGGAATCAATTTTACTAGTTTGAATACCCCACATCAATAGCGTTTCAAGTTCGACTACACATAATTGAATTTCACAAAGATTCGGGAATTCCGATACTAGAAGATGAATTTAGCCTTCATACCTCGCTTTGAGCTTTCCTTAATTCACTACACAATTCTGAAAATCCTAGCAACTTTGATCTATTTAGAGACATAGCAAAATTGAACACAATTTTGGAAGATATTCACGGTTTCAGCTCATTTGAGCATTTTATCAAACATTAGGTGTGCATTATGGTTTCAAGGTCCTCCTATGGTGGATTCTTTCATCCCATTACCCAAAGTGTACCCAAATGAGCTCAACAATCTTCCCACTACCCTTGATGGTACATGCATGCATAATGAACAACTCCCATCCCCAAGAATTGCCTTACTCCTTACCTATTTCCAATTAAATCCCGGAATTGAGGGCTAGGGAGTAGAATCTTACCTCTAGGATGAAGACCTAGTGAGTTCTTCTTGTCAATTCCTCAACTTTGAGCAAGAATTGATGAATGATAACCTTAGGAACTTTCCCTCTCACCCTATGGCACCCCCTCTCACTAGATATATAAGTTTTAACCTTCTCAAATGATCCCTAAGGCTATTTTATAAAAATGGGGTCGGGTTCAAAAATTAGAAAAAATGAAGCCCTGATGCGGATCTGCGGTCGCATGTGCAAGCGCATAACGCTCCTGCAGTCCATAAAATAGGCCGCATAATGGCCCTCAAGAACTAGGCATTTCTGCCTCACTCTATGACCGGTCTGCGGTCCGCAGACTTATTTTGCGGTCGCATAATGCGCTGCAGAACATCCCTCCGAAATTTGTTTTTGTGCTGGGTCTGCAATGGGTTATGCGGCCCACCAAATGATTATGCAACCGCATAATGGATCGCATAATGGTCCAAATATTTGCCCAAATTTCTGCCTCAATCTGCGGCAGATCTGTGGTCTGCAGATCAGTTCTGCGACCGCAGAGTTGACCACAGAAATGCCCAGCACTTCCAAAATGTTTCTTCAACTCCCCAACGCACTGTTCAACCCAAAGAGTCCGAAGAATCTCTACAATCATCAACACATAAGCCTACTTTGGCACCACGAAACCACGAGTTTTAGGTAAAATATTATTGGACCTTACATGGGTGATAACGATAAATCAAAATATGACAGAATGATAGAGTCTATAGTCAAGTGAAGGGAAAAGACAAGAGGTTATATGCCTTGAGACAATAAAACAGTGTAAGTCATAATATCATATCCCCATTGTGAGAAATAAGTCGGTGACTCCAACGGGATTACCAGAAGGAAAAGCTAGACCCCCAGAGTAAAAGAAATCGGTATAGGATAGTGAACAAGATAAACTGAACATGAATTAGGGACTGAAGGATTTTATAATTGTCGTCATCATGAGAATTTCAGAGATAGCGTTCCGGCAATAATAGAATTAAGCTTAAGGCGCTAAGTGTGCCAGTTACACTAGGTGTCACCCTTGTGCGTAAGGAACTTAGTTATCCCTGGTAGAAAAGGGTTACCGTAAGGTGAGTAAGGTTCATTGATGATGTGAAAAGATGCCAAAGATGAAGAGGTAAAACATCAATAGGTAGATCGTCGTTGCACTAAATCTTTGTACTCCCCTAAAGGGGGGAAGATGGTGTGATGTGGTATTAAGTCGGAGTTAAGTAGTTCAGGTAATTATGGAATGATAAAGGAAGAATATGGTTAAAAGGTGAAAGGTATGATGTTGCATTTATTCAGATCCTACAGATATGTCGCGACTCCAGAATATTATGCAAGCACAACACTGGGGAGAGGCGGTAAGAGTTCCCGACCAGGATTTTATTGATAAATAAGTGCGAATGGACACTTGATACATCAGGAGCCAGTGCAAGAAGTAAGTTAAGACAAAGGACATATACCAAGAGAGATTACGTGGAATATAGATATGAGAATGGACCAACGAGTAGTTAGTAGCTGATTCAGGATGATCCTAGTTAAGGCTAGGCAAGAGGATACAGACAAATCAGCAGATCATGCAAGATAAACATAGTGAACCTCAACATAGTGAATTCGGCACCACGAAACCCCAGGTTTTAGGTAAACTTTGTACGGGGCCTTACATCCTCCCCCGCTTAGGATCATTTGTCCTCAAATAGGGGTCAAAATTCACCATTAGCAGCCAATGTGACTCGGCTGCTATAACACACACCAGCAGTCCCAATCATTTGACTATCTCCCCAAATTTTCAAAATTTTTGCCATAGTTTCCCGTGTAACTGGGCCTATCCACCTGTTAGAGAATCCTAAAAACCAACCCTAACAACATATACATGAACCAACAACCCAAAATAACATAAACACAACGCCAACCGTGGCCTCACGAGTAGTATATCACCAAAAAGAACACCCTTAACATCAACTGTACAATTGATACATTATTCATAGAAGGTAAACTCTTAGCATTTTCATAGAACACAACTTTATAAATACATGACTATTCAGACAAATGAGGGTATTTCTTCTTCATTGTTTCCTCGGCCTCCCGGGTGGCCTCTTCAACTTGCTGGTTCCTCCATAGTACTTTCACGGAGGAAATCACTTTGTTCCTCAACTTTCGAACATGCCTATCAAGAATGGCAACGGGAATTTGTTCATAAGTCAATTCTTCATTAACCTCAATAGTCTCAACCGGAACAACAAGCGACGGATCTCCAACCACCTTTTTCAACATATATACATGAAACACCGGGTGCACTAAAGACATCTCTAGAGGTAGTTCTAGCTTGTAATCCACCTGACCAATCCTCCGAATGTTTTTGTACATTCCGACATACCCCGGACTCAATTTACATTTATTACCGCACCTTATTATACCCTTCATAGGGAAAACCTTCAAGAATACCCAATCATCTTCTTTGAACTCTAAATCCCTACAACGAACATCTGAATAGGACTTTTGACGACTCTGAGCAATTTTCAACTGCTCCTTAATGATCTTAACCTTTTCCATAGCCGGATGCACGAGGTCTGGCCCTATCAGCTCCGCTTCCCCAAGCTCAAACTACCCAATGGGAGATCTACATCTCCTACCATATAAAGCCTCGAACGGTGCCATCGTAATGCTAACATGATAACTGTTGTTGTAGGCAAACTCTATGAGCGGCAAATGATCATCTCAGCTACCTTTAAAGTTAAGAACACAAGCACGCAACATAGCCTCGAGCGTCTGAATAGTCCACTACCGCCTGCCCGTTAGTCTGCGGGTAAAAGGCTATACTAAGATTCACCTGAGTACCCAAACCTTGCTAAAACTTCTTCCAAAAATTAGCTGTGAATTGTGCCCCTCGATCTGAGATACTAGAAATAGGAGTGCCATGCAACCTAACAATTTCCTTTATATACAACTGAGCATATTGTTTTGCTGTGTCGGTAGCCTTAACAGGTAAGAAGTGTGCTAATTTCGTGAGTCGATCCACAATCACCCAAATCGAGTCGAACTTGCAAGGAGTGCGAGGTAGTCCTACCACAAAGTCCATATTGACCATCTCCCATTTTCTCATCGGAATTTCAATGTTTTGTGTTAACCCACCCGGCCTTTGATGTTCGGCCTTCACTTGCTGACAATTTGGACATCTTGCCACAAAGTCCGCTACATTCCTCTTCATATCATTCCACCAGTAGACTTCCTTAAGATCATGGTACATCTTTGTAGAGCCGGGGTGCACGGAATACCTAGATGTGTGAGCCTCGGTAATGATTCTTTCCCGGAGACCATCCACGTTTGGAACACATAGTCGCCCTTGGTACCTTAGTGTACCATCATGCATGCCAAGAGAAAAGGCCATGGTCTTATGTTTATGAATCCCCTCCTTCAGTTGTACCAACAATAGGTCATTGTATTGTTTTTACTTGACTTCCACAACAAGCGATGATTCAGCCCTATTTTGCACAATCACTACTCGTTCACTAGAATGCGCAAGACAAACTCCCAAACTAGCCAACCGACGAAACTCCTTGGCCAACAGCCTTTGATATGCCTCCAAGTGAGCCAAACTACCCATAGATTTCCGGCTAAGAGCATCCTCTACAACATTAACCTTCCCCGGATGATACAGAATAATGATGTCGTAATCCTTGAGTAACTCAAGCCAGCTTCTCTGCCTCAGATTCAATTCCTTCTGTTTGAAAATGTATTAAAGGCTCTTATGGTCCGTGAATATATCCACATGGACCCCATACATATAATGACACCAAAGTTTCAATGCAAATCAGACCGTCGCAAGCTCTAAGTCATGTGTTGGATAGTTCTTTTCATGATTCTTGAGTTTTCTAGAAGCATAAGCTATCACCTTTCCATGTTGCATTAATACACACCCAAGTCTGATTCTTTAAGCATCAGAATATAACACAAATCCATCTGTACCGTTTGGTAGAGTCAATACTAGTGTCGTGGTTAATCTCGATTTATACTCCTGGAAGCTCCTTTCACAAGCATCCGACCATTTGAACATAACCTCCTTCTGCGTCAATTTAGTCAACGGAGAGGCAAGGGTAGAGAACCCCTCCACAAACTTCCTGTAATATCCAGCTAAGCTGAAGAAACTGCGAATCTCAGTTGGGGTAGTAGGTCTAGGCCAATGCTTCACCACTGAAATCTTCTGAGGGCGACCTTAATTCCTTATATGGAGACGACATGACCCAAGAATGTGACAGATTCAAGCCATAATTCACATTTCGAAGACTTCGCATACAATTAGTCCTGATACGGGGTCTGCAAAACTGCCCTGAGATGGTCGGCATGGTCCTCTTTACTTCGTGAATATAAAGGAATATCGTCAATAAACACTATCACAAAAGAGTCGAGGAACGGCTTGAAAACTCCATTCATAAGATCCATAAAAGTTGTCGGGGAATTTGTTAGCCCAAAAGACATTACCAAAAATTCAAAGTGCCCATACTGGGTCCTAAAAGTTGTTTTCGGAATATCCTTCTCCCTGATCTGCAATTGGTGATACCCTCGTCTTAAATCGATCTTGGAGAGGTACTTAGCACCTTGAAATTGGTCAAACAAGTCATCTATCCTTGGCAGTGGGTATTTATTCTTGATCGTGGCCTTGTTGGCATCGGCGTCACGCCCCAACCTCGGGGAGCATGACCGGCGCCCAACCGAGTGAACCCGGTCGAGCAAGCCTAGTAAACCTTTCCTACCCGGCTCATTCATGATCCAAAAAGGGAACGCGTTACCATTTGTAAAACAGGGGAGAGGTCAGTTATATAAATATATAAACGTTGCTAGTTCATTTTTCATTATATACATTATGTCGTAGTTAAGTTCCCAAAATACAACTCGATCCAACGACACCCCAACATACGTACATGACCCACATAAACGTCTACGGAGCCTCTAAGGGTACAAAAGAGCAACATGACAATACCGGCAACAAGGCCCCGGCTATACCTCAAAATATGAAAACTTATACAAAGAAGGACTACATGACCCCAGGAAGAAATGGGGCTCACTAAGGCTGCTGTGATGAGTGTGAGGGAGAACACCACTATCTGCGATCAGCACTATCTGCGATAGAACCACCTACATCCATTAAAATATGTAGCGCCCCCGACAAAAGGGACGTTAGTACTGTCGAATAGTACTGGTGTGTAAGGCAAACACCAATCTCAGTAGAATGAACAGTGAAACAAAGAGAAGGCAGTCACAATAATCAATAAGTACCTCATGAAAATACAAGAAAACACCAAATAAGGATCACACAATTCCCAATTCAATCTTTTCATCTTTTTAGGTTAATAATATTTAGTGCCAAAGCCACAACTCATAATGCAACCATGATTTTACACGGAGTCCGGTCTCGGCCAGACCGGCTAAGCCATCCCAAGTGAGACATATCCATATCCACAATGTAAATCAATAGTTCCAACACAAATGCCACCATGTGTATGGCATGGCATCCGATCTCGGCCCAATCGGCTAAGCCATCTCACTTGAGACATAACCTCTTCTAATTGTTCACTCAATTCACATCTCTTTCCCATCTTTCATTACATGGGACAAGCAGCCTCATTTCATTAAATAGTTCTTGGCACTTGGGCACATTTTACAATTCAAGTCTTTCCTTTTTTATTCAATCAAATGACGTCATCATTCGTGTCGATAAGTACCATCATATAAGGCATTGCACACATAAGGGAAGGAACTTGGAAATTCATAGATACGTCCTCAAATAGCATAATGACATGATAAATATCTAAAACAATGAGGGAACATAAATCTTTCAACCCAACACACTAAGGCAAACAATTCTAGTAAGACAAGTCGGAACTTACACCAATCATTCGGACAAAAGGAGTTCCATTGTAGGAAGAAAAGAGTTAGCCATACATACCCCAATTGCGCTTCTTTAGACTCTACAATTTTTCGGAACCCTTAGCAACCTCAATCTATTTAAGCAATATACAAATTGCACCCAAAATTAGGAAAACATTCATGGTTCTATTTTAGTTCTTATTTGTTTCCCACACTCTTTATCACATGCATGCAAGATAAACAACCATCACACCCATGGACCATCTTATTAATACCCCATTATGGCTGTGTTTGAAAGTAAGAGCTGGGGTGATGAAGTCTTACCTTTTTGGATGAAGAAATTGAGTGCTCTACTTGAGTATTTCCAAGCTTTGAGTGATGGATGAAGATTGACTGATGAAAATTAGTTCCTCCTTCTAGAACCCTCTCTCTCTCACACTAGAAATATCAGAAATGAGCTCAACATAGACCCAAAAGGGGGTGTTTTAACGGAATGGGGGTCGGGTTTTAAATTAAGAAAAATGGTGCCCAACACAGGTCTGCGGTCGCATATGCGACCGCATAATGGTTATGCGGTCCGCAAAGTGACCGCATAAATGTCCCTCAGGGGCCTGAACTTACGGCCTAGGTATGCGACCAGTATGCGATCCACATACTCATTCTGTGGTCGCATAATGCACCACAAAACTCCCTCCGCAAAAACTCAAGAGGGATTATACGATCGATATGAGGTCCGCATATCAATTATGCGGTCGCATAATCGACCGCAAAAATGGCCTCAAGTTGGCCAAACTTACTACTTCACTCAGGAATATAACTTGGCACTACGAAACCCCAAGTTTTTGGTTTAAATTTTTACGGGTCCTTACATCCTCCCCCACTTAAGATCGTTCGTCCTCTAATGAGGATCAAGGTTTCCATAACACAGTTGCAGTTGCACCACATAACATCAGCCCCAGATTTGCCTAACTTCCTAACTTTCTGAAAATTTTGCCAGAGTTTCCTTTGTATTTAGGCCTATCCACCTGTCAGGGAGCCCCCGAAACACACCTTAGCAACATATATAGAATTAAATGACACAGTAGAATGCAAAATAACCTCAACGGAAGCCTCATAGGGGACATATAACTAGCAAATAGTGTCTTTATATTAGCCGAACAAGTGATACTAAACTTAAGGGGAACAACTTTATAGAGCTATTACATGGCTATTCAAATAAATGAGGGTACTTCTTTTTCATTTCATTCTCGGCTTCCCAAGTAGCTTCTTCGACTTGCTGGTTTCGCCATAATACCTTTACAGATGCAATTTCTTTGTTCCTCAACTTCCGGACCTGTCTATCAAGGATAGCAACCGAAATCTCTTCATATGACAATTCTTCACTGATCTCAATGGTCTCAACCGGTACAATAGCGGACGGATCTCCAACTACCTTCTTCAACATGGACACATGGAATACCGGGTGCACTAATGACAGCTCAGGTGGTAGCTCAAGCTTGTACGCCACCTGACCTATCCTTTGAATGATTCTATATGGCCCGACATATCTCAGACTTAATTTTTCTTTCTTTCCAAACCGCATGATCCCCTTTATGGGAGATACCTTCAAGAACACCCAATCATCTTCCTTGAATTCTAAGTCTTTGCGACGTACATCCGAAAAGGATTTTTGACGACTCTTAGCAGTTTTCAGCCGCTCTTTTATGATCTTAACCTTTTCCATAGCCTGATGCACAAGGTCTAGTCCTATTAGTTCAGCTTCTCCAACCTCGAACCACCCAACTGGCGATCTATATCTTCTACCATACAAGGCCTCAAACGACGCCATTTGAATACTGGCATGGAAGCTGTTGTTATAAGCAAATTCTATGAGCGGCAAATGATCATCCCAGCTACCCTTGAAGTCAAGCACACACGCACGCAACATGTTCTCAAGCCGTGCTAAGATTTACGTGCATACCCAAACCTTGCTAAAATTTCTTCCAGAAATTAGCTGTGAACTGGGCCCCTCGATTGGAAATGATGGAAACTGGAGTACCATGAAGCCTGACTATTTCTTTGATATACAATTGAGCATATTGTTCCGCAGAGTCGGTGGATTAAACTGGCAAGAAGTGTGCTGATTTCGTGAGTCGATCCACAATCACCCAAATTGAGTCAAACTTACGCGGAGTGCGCGGTAACCCTACCACGAAATCCATATTGATCATTTCCCATTTCCACATTGGAATTTCTATACTCTATGCTAACCCACCGGGCCTTTGATGCTCGGCCTTCACTTGTTGACAGTTCGAACATTATGCCACAAAGTCCGCCACACCCCTCTTCATTTCATTCCACCAGTAAACTTCCTTGAGAGCATGATACATTTTTGTAGAACCTGGGTGCACGGAATATCTAGAAATATGATCTTCTTCCATGATTCTTTCTCAAAGACAATCTACGTTTGGAACACATAGTCGCCCTTGGTACCGTAATGTACCGTCATCCAGGCCAAGAGAAAAGGCTGTAGTCTTGTGTTTATGAATCCCCCCCTTCAGCTGGACCAACAATGGATCATTGTATTGCTTCTCCTTGACCTCCGTCACAAGCAATGATTCCGCCCTATTCCACACAATCACTCCCCCTTCATTAGAGTCCGCAAGACGAACTCCCA
>AWOL01S0025587.1:2505-23449 GCA_000715115.1 Nicotiana otophora
TCAAAAATGGCAAATGGGACGAAGTCCCTGTTTTTATAATTCTGCCCAGACATCCTCGGTTCTGCCTCGATCTTCGCCTTCGATCGAGGTCCTCGATCCTGGTTCTCAGTCATGGCCCTCGATTATATCTTCGACCCGGCCTTCGACCGTGACCCTTGACCCTGGTCTCGATCATGCCTTCGATCGTGGCCCTCAACTCTGGGCTCGTTCATGGCTTCGATCGTGGCCCTCGACCCTGAGCTCGATCTGGGTTTCGGTCGTGGCCCTCGACCCTGAGCTCGATCTCTGGGCAGAAGCAATTTCCAATAGAAGGAAATTGCAGCAGTTGTTCTAGTTCAATTTTTGATCTGTTAACCATCCGAAACTCACCCGAGGCCCTGGAGACCTCAACCAAATATACCAACAAGTCTTAAAACATCATACGAACTTAGTCGAATCCTCAATTCACCTCAAACAACGCTAAAACCATGAATTACACCCCAATTCAAGCCTAATGAACTTTGAAATTTCTAATTTCTACAAACAACTCTGAAACCTATCAAATCACGTCCGATTGACCTCAAATTTTGCACACAAGTCCTAAATGACATAATAGAGGTATTCTAATTTTCAGAATCGGATTCCGACCCCGATATCAAAAAGTCAACCCCCCGGTCAAACTTCTCAAACATAAAACTTTCGGCATTTCAAGCCTAATTCCTCTACGGACTTCCAAATAATATTCCGGACACGCTCCTAAGCCCAAAATCACCATACGGAGCTATTAAAATTATCAAAATTCTAGTCCGAGGTCGTTTACACATAGATCCATATCCGATCCACTTTTCTAACTGAAAATTTTCAATTATGAGACTAAGTATCTCATTTCACTACGAGTTCCTTCCGGACTCGAACCAACTAACCCGATATAATATGATATAGCTGAATAACACAAAAAGAAGTAGGTTCACATAGGTCTTAAAAGTCATGATCAGGCCTAATAGAGTCTTACGGATCGGTGCACAAATGTCTGTACTTATCTTTGAGAGGTTATAGGGTGTTAGGAAACTTCTCCTTCTTTATCTCCTATCGTGCAGTTTATATTGTGCTAAGTATCTTTATCTTATTATCTTATAGATGGTGAGAACGAGTGTGACAGATGTACCTGTCGGTAGAGGAGCTTCTCCCCCTGGTTCTAGAGGCCGAGACAGAGAACGGTGGAGGGCTCCAGCTCCTGCTAGAGGACGAGAATATCCTAGAGCTGCTCCTATTATGCCACCAGCGGATCTAGTGGAGGATCCTATTATTGAGGATTAGGATGAGGTACCTGCAGCTGAGCCGGCCCCGACAGATTTCATGACTGCACCGGGATTTCAGGAGGTCATGTGTCATATGCTGCGGTTCATGGACTCTATGACGCAAGCTGGTTTATTTCCAGGAGGCTAGCCACATCTCAGATGGGAGGGGAACCACAGACCCCTACCGCTCAGGCTCCAGGGCACGTTGCTGCCGTATATCAGACCCCAGGTGCACAACCTGTGGGAGGGGCTCAGCCATTTGCAGCGGTTGTACCAAAGCCTAGACCAAATGCGACCGTCGATCCACATAAGTTGTTGGATAGATGGATCAGGCTACATCCTCGTGCCTTTGGTGGTGAGCGACATGAGGACCCCTCCAAGATTTTATTGACCGTTGCAGAGACAGGCTGCACAACATGAGAGTATTGGAGTCCAACGGGGTGGACTTTACCATATTTTAGCTAGAGGGAAGGGCCCGTAGGTGTGGTAGTCCTATCTTCTTAGTAGACTAGCAGTTTCTCCTCCCTTGACTTGGGACTAGTTCACACGTCTCTTTCTGGAGAGATACATTCCACCCTCTCATAGGGAAGAGCTATAAGGTCAGTTCGAGCGGCTCCAGTAGGGTCAGATGTCTGTGATCGATTATGAGGCGAGGTTCTCTGAGTTGTATTGCCATGCACTTATAATACGCCTCACCGATGCAGAGAGAGTGCAGAGGTTTATTGCGGGCTTGCATTATGGCATTCAGGTTACTATGGAGTGAGAGGTTGGGATGAGGACTCCTTATAAGTAGGTTGTGGAGAAAGCTCAGCGGATTGAGGGTATCCACAACTAGGGACGATTGTATACGATAGGGGAGAAGAGTCCTCGACATTCTAGAGGATTCAGCGGTGCCCCATCTGGGGGCAGGGGCCAGTTCATGAGGGGTCAGTCCAGCAGACTTACTTATTCAGCATCGCCTCCTTCTCGGGGTGCACCATTGCGGCCCTATTTCAGCACCATTTTAGAGAGCTCCTACCATCCACCGGCTATTCATGGTTCTTCTAGTAGGTATTCAGGTCCCTAGGGTCATACTTAGGGTCAGTCATCTTCCGCACCCAGAGGTTGTTATGAGTGCGGGGACCTTGGTCACATAAGGAAATTTTGCCCCAGGCTTCGGGGCAAGCTAGTACATCAGGGCCATCAGCCCATGATCACCACACCAGCTTCCGCACCGGCCATCTGGCCTGCCAGAGATGGAGGGAAGGTTGGTAAGGGTCACCATTGAGGTAGAGGCCAATCAGGTGGCACTCCAGCTAGGTTCTATGCCTTTTCATCCAGACCAGATATAGTAGCCTCAAATACCGTATTACAGGTATTATTTCTGTCTGCGGTAGGGATGCTTCGGTACTATTTGATCCAGGGTCTACATATTCATATGTTTCTTCTATATTTTCTCATTATTTGGATGTCTCTCACGAGTCATTGGATGCTCCTGTATATGTGTTCAAGCCAGTGGGCGATTTTATTATTGTGGATCGGGTTTATCGGTCATGTATTATGACTTTCTCTGGTTATTAGACCAGAGCAGATCTTATGTTGCTCGATATGACCGACTTTGAGGTCATACTGGGCATGGACTGGTTGTCTCTGTACCATGCCTTCTTGATTGCCATGCCAAGACTGTTACCTTGGCGATGCCAGAGTTGCCTAGATTGGAGTGGAAGGGTTCATCTGTCAGTCCATCTAGCCGGGTTATCTCTTTCTTAAACGCTCGGCACGTGGTCGAGAAGTGTTGTTTGGGTTATCTAGCATATGTTCTGGATACTGCTGCAGAGACTCCCACGATTGATTCAGTGCCCGTAGTGTGGGAGTTCTCCAATATGTTTCCTTTTAATCTACCAGGCATGCCATTGGATTGTGATATCAATTTCAGTATTGATTTGGCGCCAGGTACCCAGCCTATCTTTATTCCACCGTACCGTATGGCTCCGAAAAAGTAAAAGGAGTTGAAGGAACAACTTGAAGAGTTTCTCATGAAGAGGTTCGTGAGAACGAGTGTGTCTCCTTGGGGTGCACCGGTATTGTTTGTGAAAAAGAAGGATGTGAGTATGCGAATGTGCATTGATTACCCCCAGTTGAACAAAGTTACCATTAAGAACAAGTATCCGTTGCCAGGTATTGATGATTTGTTTGACCAGTTGCAGGGTGCCAGGGTGTTCTCTAAGATCAACTTGAGATCTGGATATCTTGAGCTGAATATTCGTGCTTCGGATGTTCCGAAGACGGCTTTCTAGACTAGATATGGCCACTATGAGTTTCTAGTGATGTCCTTCGGCTTGACCAACGCCCCAACGACGTTTATGCATTTGATGAACTGGGTGTTCAGGCCATATCTTGACTCATTTGTCATTGTCTTTATTGATGACATATCGATTTACTCGTGTAGTATGGAGGAGCAAGAGCAACATTTGAGAGTTGTGCTTTAGACCTTGCGGGAACATAAGCTATATGCTAAGTTCTCCAAATGCGAGTTCTGGTTAGATTCTGTGACATTCTTGGGATATGTTGTATCAAGTGCGGTATTAAGATGGATCCCAGGAAGATCGAGGCAGTCCATAGTTGGCCTCTTCCTACCACAGTGACCGATATCAAGAGTTTCTTGGGGTTAGCAGGCTATTATCGTCAGTTTGTGAAGGGCTTCTCATCTATTGCAGCCCCTCATCTATTCCAGCACCTTTAACTAGATTGACTCAAAAGGATGATCCGCTCAGATGGTCTGATGATTGCAAGGTGAGCTTTTAGAAGCTCAAGACCGCATTGACTACAACATCGGTGTTAGTGTTGCCTTCCGGTTCAGGGATGTATACTATATATTGCGACGCTTCACGCATTAGTCTGGGTTGTGTATTGATGTAGGAGGGGAGGGTTATTGAATATGATTCACTTTAGTTGAATCCCCATGAGAAGAATCACCTCGTGCATGATTTGGAGTTGGCCGCGATAGTTTATGCTCTCAAGATCTGGAGGCATTATCTCTATGGGGTGTCTTGTGAGGTTTACACCGATTATCGTAGCTTGCAGCAATTATTTAAGCAGAGGGATCTTAATTTGTGGCAGTGCAGGTGGATTGATTTATTGAAGGACTATGATATTACCATCGTTTACCATCCGAACAAGGCGAATGTGGTTGCGGATGCCTTGAGCAAAAAGGCTGAGAGTATGGGTAGTTTGGCATTCATTTCAGTAGAGAAGAGGCCATTGGCTTTGAGAGGTTGGGTATTTTAGAGCCTATTCGAGTTCTTGCATGTGTTGTGGCTCAGTCTTCATTATTCGAGCGAATGGAGGCTCGTTAGTACGATGATCTGCACTTACTGGTTCTTAGAGAGACGGTACTATAGGGTGGTTCCAAAGAGGTTACTATCGGTGAGGATGGTGTTCTGCGACTCCAGGGTTGCCTATGCATTCCTAATGTTGATGGCTTGAGGGAGAAGATTCTAGAGGAGGCACACATTTCTCAGTATTCTATTTATCCAGGTGCTAGAAAGATGTATCGTGACCTGAGGCAGCATTATTGGTGGCGGCGGATGAAGAAGGACATAGTTGAGTATGTTGTGAGATGTCTAAATTTCCAGCAGTTTAAGTATGAGCATCAGAGGCCAGGTGGCCTACTCTAGAAGATGGTTATATCGGAGTGGAAATGGGAGTGCATCACTATGGACTTTGTAGTTGTGTTGCCAAAGACGTTAAGGAAGTTTGATGTCGTTTGGGTCATTGTCGACATGCTGACTGAGTCGGCACACTTTATTCCGGTGGTGACTACGTACTCTTTAGAGAGATTGTCCCAAGTTTACATTTAGGAGATTGTCCGGTTGCACGGCGTGCCAGTTTCCATCATATAGGATAGAGGCCATCAGTTCACTTCGCATTTCTAAAGAGCAGTACATCGCGAGTTGGGCACCTAGGTAGAGCTCAGCACAGCATTTCATCCGAAGACCGACGGGCAGTCAGAGCAGACAGTTCAGATTCTGGAGGATATGCTCAGAGCGTGTGTGATTGACTTTGGAGGGCGGTGGAATCGATTCTTGCCTTTTCCCGAGTTTGCTTATAACAACAGTTATCAGTCCAACTTCGAGAATCCTACATTTCAGGCTTTATATGGTCGGCGATATCGTTCCCTCATCAGATGGTTTGAGCCCGGGGAGGTTAGGTTATATGGTACTGATTTAGTGAATGATGCCTTAGAGAAGGTAAAGTTGATTCAGGAGCGGCTTCGCACATCACAGTCCAGATAGAGGAGTTACGCAGATCAGAAGGCGCGTGATTTATCATTTAAGGTGGGCGAGAAGGTTCTCTTGAAAGTCTCGCCAATGAAGGGTATCATGAGGTTCGGAAAGAAGGGAAATCCAAGCCCAAGGTTTATTGACCCATTTGAGGTGTTTAGGAGAGTTGGAGAGGTTGCTTATGAGCTTGCTTTTCCTACCAGTCTATCGAGAGTTCATCCGATTTTTCATGTGTTTATGCTCTGAAAGTACCATGCCGACAGGTCGCATGTGTTAGATTACCGCACGGTTCAGCTACATGAGAGCTTGGGTTATGAGGAGGAGCCAGTTGTTATTGTTGACAGGCAGGTTCGCCAGTTGAGGTCCAAGAAGATAGGTCTAGTGGAGGGGTCAACCAGTCGAAGAAGCGACTTGGGAGAACGAGGAGGACATGAGGAGTAGATATCCACACGTATTCAGCACTCCAGGTATGATTCTAGACCTGTTTGAGGAAAAACATTTGTTAAAGAGGTGGAAAATATAACGATCCGACCGGTCGTTTTGCTTTCTAGATCCCCATTCCCCTAATTAAGACTCTTCATATGTAATTTTACTATTTTATGACTTGCGAGGATGGTTGGTTTGTGTTTGGAAGAGTTAGGGTTGAAATTGGAACACTTAGTTCCTTAATAGTGGCCTAAGATGGACAAGTATGACTTGAGTCAACACTTTTGGTAAACGACCTCAGAACCGGGATTTGATGGTTCTTTAAATTTGGTTTGGAGTAGAAGTTGGTATTATCGAGGTCCGTTTGGGATTCCAAGCCTTGGAATAGATATATATGGTGATTTATGACTTGTACGTAAAATTTGGTGTCATTCAGAGTTGTCTAAGTATGATACGACGCATTCGGAGCTAGTTGAACAGTTTGAAGTTCATAAGTTGATCAATTTGGTTTTGGGGTACAATTCGTAATTTCAATGTTGTTTTACGCGTTCTGAGGGTTCGAGCAGGTCCTTATTATGTTAATGGACTTGTTAGTGCAGTTGGACGGGGTCCAGAGTGGCTCGGGTGTGCTTCGGACCGCCCGAATCTAATTCCAAAACTGTTGCATAGCTGGTTCGGGTTTCCTTCTTCGTGAACGCGGAGATTCCATCGCGTTCACGATAAAGGAATGTCATTGTACTACGCGTTCGCGGAGAGGAGCTTGCGATCGGGATGCTCTAGGCCATTGTTCATTGCGTTCGCGTAGAAGTAATTGGGTCTGGGGGGTCGCTGGCCAATTGCCTTTCGCATTCGCGAAGGTAGGGACGTGTTTGCGAAGCTTTGGTCAAACAAGCCTTCACGATCGCGGGGCCTTCTTCGTGTTCACGAAGTACATTTTGGGGGCCTGTTTGCCTTCGCGATCGTGAGGCCTCTTTCGCGATCGCGAAGAAGGATCGCTGGGAAGTGGACTCTATTAAAACCTTTGGCCTATTTTGTTCATTTCTCACATTTCTTTGCCGATTCTAGAGCTCCTTGGAGAGGGATTTTCACCTAGCTATTGAAGGTAAGTGATTTATTTATAATTTAAGTTAAATACATAGATTATGGGTAGATTTTAACATGTAAAATGTGAAACATTTAGGAGTTTGTTGAAAAACCTAGGTTTTGATAAAAATGGGATTAGACCACGAAAATGGTTATGGAATTGAGTAGAAATTATGTATTTGTGTTTTTGAGGTTATGGATAATATTTATTTACAAATATTTCCGAAATCCGGGCACGTGGACCCGGGGGTAAACTTTAGGAATCCTCCAAATTGGGTTGGGTAATTAATCTAATAGTTAAATTATGATATTTTGTGATTGATTAGTTTGTACGACCTTTGGCTAGTTTCGAATTACTCGGCACTAACGTGAGGCTTTTAGTGTGATTTGTGGACCGGGAAGTGGATTTGAAAATGAGGTAAATCTCTTGCATAACTTTGTAAGAGAGAATTAACCCCATAGGTGTTTAAATTATTATTTGCTACTAATTGTGGGTGCTACATACGCACGGAGTGACGAAAGTCCGTAAGTAGCTAAAATTCATGTTATGTCCGGGTACACATGGAACTTTATTATGCAATACTTGTACTCTTTGAACTCAACTTGTTAGTTTAATTACTCGTATTAATAAGTAATATTTGATTCAAGAATATGTTAGATCCAGCTTCATTACTTAGAGATTTGGCGGAATGCTTAATTATTCATGGAAAATTTATAATTCCTTTATGGGCTTACCTTGGGTTGTAAACACGAAATTCGTAGTCTATGCTCTGGAAGTACCATGCGGATAGGTCGCATATGTTAGATTACAGCACGGTTCGGCTAGATGTGAGCTTGGGTTATGAGGAGGAGCTAGTTGCTATTGCTGACAGGCAGGTTTGCCAGTTGAGGTCCAAGAAGATTTCTGCGGTAAAGGTACAGTGAAGGGGTCAACCAGTCAAGGAAGAGACTTGGGAGACCGAGGAGGACATTAGGAGAATATATCCACACTTATTCAGCACTCCAGGTATGATTCTAAACCCGTTTGAGGACGAACGTTTGTTTAAAAGGTGGAGAATGTAACAACTTGACCGGTTGTTTTGCTTTCTAGATCCATGTTTCCTTAATTAAGACTCCTCGTATGTGTTTTTACTATTTTATGACTTGTGGGGATGGTTGTTTTGGGTTTGGAAGGATTCGGGTTGAAATCAGAATACTTAGTTCCTTAATAGTGGCCTAAGATGACCAAGATTGACTTGAGTCAACACTTTTAGTAAACGACCTCGGAACCGGAATTTGATGGTTCCAATAGGTTCGTATGATGATTTTGGACTTGGGCGTGTGTTCAGATCGGATTTTGGGTGATCCGTGAGCGTTTCAGCGCTTAATGTTGAAAGTTGGCTCATTGAAGGTTTTCTAGTTCTTTAAATTTTATTTTGAGTAGGCCTTTGTGTTATCAAGGTCCGTTTGGTATTCCGGGCTTGTGAATAGATACGTATGGTGATTTATGACTTGTACGCAAAATTTGGTGTCATTCCGAGTTGTCTAATTATGATTCGACGTGTTCGGAGCTAGTTGAAAAGGTTGAAGTTCAAAGTTGATCAATTTGGTTTTGGGATGCGATTCGTAGTTTCGATGTTGTTTTACGCATTCTGAGGGTGTGAGTAGGTCTCTATTATGTTAATGGACTTGTTGGTGCAGTTGAATGGGGTCCCGGGTGGCTCGGGTGTATTTTGGACCGCCCGAAGCTAAGTCCAAAACTGTTGCATTGCTGGTTCTAGTTTCCTTCTTCGCAAATACAGAGATTCCATTGCTTTCGCGATGAAGGAATGGGACTGTTCTACGCGTTCGCAAAGAGGAGCACGCGATTGCGATGCTCTGGGCCATTGTTCATCGTGTTCGCATACATGTGCCCGCATTCGCGTAGAAGAAATTGGGTCTGGGGGCCGCTGGCCAATAGCCCTTCGCGTTCGCGAAGGTAGGAACGTGTTCGCGAAGGCAGGAACGCGTTCACGAAGCTTTGGTCAAGCAAGCCTTCGCGATTATGGGGCCTTCTTTGTGTTTGCGAAGTACATTTTCTAGGGACCTGGGCAGTTTACCTTCGCGATCGCGAGGCCTCTTCCGCGATCACGAAGAAGGATCGTTGGGCAGTGGACTTTATTAAAAATGGGATTTTTTCTTATTTTGTTCATTTCTCACATTTCTTGGCCGATTCTAGAGCTCACTGGAGAGAGATTTTTACCTAGCTATTGAAGGTAAGTGATTTCTATAAAATGTATGTTAAATACATATATTATGGGTAGTTTTTAATATATAAAATGTGAAAATTTTTGGAGTTTGTTGAAAAACTTAGGTTTTGATAAAAATAGGATTAGACCACGAAAATGGTTATGGAATTGAATAGAAATCATATATTTGTGTTTGTGAGATTATGAGTAACAATTATTTACAAATGTTTTTAGAATCCGGGCACGTGGGCCTGGGGTGAATTTTAGGAATCCTCCAAATTGGGTTGGGTAATTACTCTAATAGTTAAATTATGAGTTTTTGAGCAAATATAGATTAGTTTGTACAACCTTTGGCTAGTTTCGGATTGCTCAGCACCAACGTGAGGCTTTTAGTGTGATTTGAGGACCGGGAAGTGGATTTGGAAACGAGGTAAGTCTCTTGTCTAACCTTGTAAGAGGGAATTAATCACATAGGTGTTTAAATTGTTATTTGCTACTAATTATGGGTGCTATGTAAGCACGAAGTAACGAGAGTCCGTAGGTAGCTAAAATTCATGTTTTGTCCGGGTAGACATAGGACTTTATCATGCAATGTTTGTACTCTTTGAACTCAACTTGTTAGTTTAATTACTCGTATTAGTAAGTAATATTTGATCCAAGAATATGTTAGACCGAGCTTCATTACTTAGAGATTTGGCGGAATGATCAATTATTGATGGAAAATTCATAATTCCTTTATGGGCTTACCTTGGGTTGTAAACACGAAATTCGTAGTATGAAGAGTTTCCCTATTCCTGTGGATCGAGGCCAAACGCCTCGACAATATTTATATATAATGTGATGCGTCCATGGATCGTCCGTATGACCTCGGTAGTGTATGTGCACAATTGTTATGGATCGGGCCGTACGACCTCGACATAACTCATGCGTGTTGTTGCTAGGAGTCCGAATATACTCGATATATCCTTCATGACTACTTGAGAAATTGTAATTACGTGATTGCCCTTACTTGTTGAGATTAGCATGTGATATTTGGGGACTTTTAATTTGTTATTTTGTTAAAGAATCATTTAATTATTGCCTCTTATTCCATTATTGTTGTTGTATTTCATGCCTATTTATAATTCTTGCACATTATGTATATTGACCACTAGTAAGTATCGATGTCGACCCCTCGTCACTACTTCTTCGAGGTTAGACTAGATACTTACTAGGTACACGTTGTTTACGTACTCACGCTACACTTCTGCAAAAATTGTGCAGGTTCTGAGGCATGTACATCTGGTGTTCGTTCAGGCGTGTATTCGCATTACCCGAAGGCCTAGTGGTGAGTTGCTTCTCATGCTCCGTTCTGCAGCACCCGGAGCCTCCTCTTGTTGTATTTATTATTTCTGTCTATTTTGTTTCAGACAATATTTGTTGGGAGTTTTGTATATTTTACTAGATGCCCGTGCACTTGTGACACCGAATTTTGAGAAATTCTAGTAGATATTTATGGTTTTGATTATTAAATTCACTATTTGACTCTCATGTTTAGGTTATACTTTACATTACTACGATTACCTACTAATTGTTTCATTATTAAATGAAATCAACAACTTTAAAAATATTAAAATAAATAATTAAATATATAGTTCACCGTTAGTTTGCCTAGCGGCGACGTTAGGTGCCTTCACGGCCTATAGTGGAAAATTGGGTCGTGATATAATTTGAGTACTATGGATATAGAATTTGTCAAAATATTTGATAGCATCTTTGGTTTATGCTCGCATAAAAGAATCTCACAAATCCAAACAGCTTGCTCTTCATGTTTATCTCGAACAAAAGTAATGCCCCAAAGACTTCAATAAAGTTGATTCCGGGGTCCCCTATCCTCTTTGGCAAAGAGTTATATAAGCAACGTCGCCCATAATTATTACCATACGTGGTTCAAATAAAATTCTTATCCATGTGGAATTGTTGTGACTGTAGATCAAGAGTAAGTAGGACATACAATTTGAAAATTTGAAACTTAATTGGGATTAGAATTCCATTAAATTTAACATCAGAAAAAGTTTTAACTATTACAATTTTATCCATATATCATGGAATTGTATCTTGATGGCATAAGAGATTCTTGGAAGAATAAGCAACCGAGCAATTTTATCCATCATGAAATTATATTTTGAAGACAAAAAATCTTTTGAATAGTAAGCAACCGATACAGTTACCTTTCAAGTTTCTGATTACTTTGATCCGAAATTGATAAATAAATTAAATAAAAATGCACGACTTAGCGTTGAAATCGAGATAAATAACAGACAACTTGGTTTCGGGAGCAAGGCTTCCGAAGGCAACAATAAGAATAACGTTAGACAGAAAATAAAATATTATTTAGCTTGGAATAGTATGTAGCATAAGTTTGTCAGAATTTTGTGTGTTACAATGGTTGTTGAAGTCATTATTATAGTTATACCTAGGGAACAAGGTCCTAGGATCAAGCTTCTCTTAAATAACAATAATGGGGATCATTGATGGATATGTAACGGCAGGCCATGAATGCCAAAATTCTCTGTAACGGCTGCGTATTTAATATTGAGGAATATTCTTTATTGAATATCATCTGGTGACAAATATTCATTTGCTCCTGTTGATTATGTTCCTTTCGGGATCTACCCGATGTCAACTGAAATTATTGCCCTCGGTCTTGACTTCCACTCGCTTCATCTTTGTCTGCCTCCGATTCTATGTGTCATGTTATCATTCGAACATTTAATACAAACCAATTTTACCCTATACAGTTTCAATCTTCCCATAATATAAGAGAAGATAGAAAGAAGCAATAATAAATTGATCGCTGTGAATCTACATATTTATCTGCATACAAGCACAATGCAATACATTAATAATAAAAAGTTAATATAATGTGTGACTTCACAAAGAGAGGAATTCAGGATAAAGAAGACGAAATTGAAGGAAGAAACACAAGACTTTGATTACTTTATCTTGAACTACAGAAGACAGACAGTAAAGTTTCTATCAAAACTGAACATGCGTCAAGCCGGCGGTAAAATTAGGGCATCCGAAAGATAGTTGAAGTGCTACGAAGAATAGTATTTTTATTTTTGATTTTCCACCTTGTGTCCGTATTTTGACCCAACTACATTCGGATTCGCGCCGGAAAGTCTCATATTGGGGGTAAAGCGCTCCCTACAAAGGCGACTCTATACCCAGTGCCCAAACCCGAGACCTCTGGTTAAGAGTAGTTACCACTCCAACACAACACTTGTTGGTTGAAGCGTATTATTGATACAATATATCGAATACTTCAAAAAAGTAGCTTTCGAAATCAAAAAATTACGTACGATGATATTCCACTTTTCATAATGGACATTGATCTTTAAGTTAGAGTCCTTTACAAATCTGGCAATGCTTGCCGCAGTAGTGATTTACCAATTCAAAGTTAACAAATCTTTAGTTGATTTAAAATCCTAATTATTAGACAGAGTGCTAAAGATTATTATCGGATAATATTTTAATGGTATAAAGATTTTGAGCCTCTTAACTCATACGCAATGTAATTCTCCTATTCTCACACAATTGCTTATTTGTTTTCTAATTAGGAATAACATTTTTTTAAAAGAAAATTATGGACGTACATTTCTAATTTAAGTAGAATCAATTTTGTAGGGTATGTGTAGTTTAAATTGAAAAAACATTACATCATTAGGTAATTTACAATTAATTTCTTAAATTATACAAATATTTAAGGGCATAAAAGCCGACTAATATTTAGAGGATATTTTAGTCGTTCAACATTTAGCAAACATTATTCGCGTTTTTATAATAATATAGATAGATATAGATAGATAGATTTGAACTTTATTTGAGTTACTACATTTATGAGTTATAAAATTTATTTAATGTTAAAAGAAAAAATTGTGAAAAACGTTTAAGACATATTTATAAATTACATTACAATAAATATTTATATGTATAAAATATTTTTAAAAATTGTATAAATATATTATCGGGTTGGTTTAGTTTCGGTTTGACTTTTTTAGTTAAAACCAAACCAAACCAATTATGGTCAGATTTTTTTTTCAATATCAAACCAACTCAAACCAAACCATAATCGGATTTTTTTCCGGTCTGACTCGGATTATCGATTTTCTTTGTACACCCCTACTTTACATAATAGCCATGTCTTTTTCATTAATAACTAATTCTATAGTGATTATTAAATTAGGAAGAAATCCAATATTTCAAGAAGAGAACCTGTTTTTCTTCTGCTTGATCATTGTTAATTTGTTATTTAGAAGACATTTCATAAATGATTACACTACCTTGGAATCGATTGGGCCCGAATCAAAATATGAACTGCATCTCATCCGAATGTTCAAATTACAAAATCTGATGGTTGCAAAAAGGACATTAATTAGATTTAATTAGCATATTAGTATCTCAACTTGTTTTTATTAACTTTTTGATATAGCTAAAAACCAAAATTATGGCATGAGTTAATTACATGACATTATCTGAAGTTTCATCTAAGCATTACTCAAATACATGATGAGACCTTGTCTTAAGATAATGATCCATTTATAACTAGAGAATATCGTGACAATATTAACATGTTATCCTCTAATACTGTCACGACACAAAATCCCACCACAGGCGTCGTAATGGCACTTAGTCTCTAATACTAGGTAAGCCGATTACAATTACATTTCGAACCATTTTTAAATATATATATATATATATATATATATAATTTAATACAAGTGTCGAAACCAAAAGCGGAAACAAATATAACAACCTCCCAAGACTAGTAATGCTGAGTCACGAACTCTAACTGAATACATGCGATGATCTCAAGAATCGAATATACAATATTATTCGAATAAGAGTTGACAGTACAATAAAATGGAAAGACTCCAAGGAACTGCGACGATCAAGCAGCTCTTCCTTGAATTCTTGCGATCAACACACTAACTTTGCCCGAGTCCGATATCTCTAATACCTGGCTCTGCATAAAAATGTGCAGGAGTGTAGTATGAGTACACCACAGTCAGTACCCAGTAAGTATCAAGACAACCTCGGTGGAGTAGTGACGAGGTACAGTCAAGACACTCATTAGTCAAATAACCTGTGCAATATAGCAGTATACAATAGTACTGAAAAATAACTAACAGTGATATAAACAGTACGGCAACAAGAAAATCATAATTATTACTCAAATGAATAAGGAACACAAGTACAACCAATTAAACAAATCCTTCAAATATAAATCTTTCACATATAATTCTTTAGAATAAATACCTTCCGAATATATTTCTTTCAAATAAATATCTTTCGAATATAAAATTATTTCAAATAAATATCTTTCGAATATACTTCTTTCAAATAAATGTCTTTCGAATATAATTCTTTCAAATAAATATCTTTCGAATATACTTCTTTCAAATAAATGTATTTTGAATGTAAATTCTTTCAAATAAAAGTCACTATGTGACACCTCATTTCATAATCATAAAACACGTGTCTCAGTCCATTTTTATATTTTCGTAACACGGGTCTCAGATCACTTTCATGTTTCCACGACACCTCGTGCCCATATTTCTATCAAAACCGCACGGACAACCCTCATGCCAATAATAAAAATTATCATATTTTCTCTATCACCTCGTACCCACATTTCATATCTATTGCGGCATGCAACCTGATCCCATATAACATTAATCATACATGTTGCAGCGTGCAACCCGATCTCATATAACATAATCTGCCCGGCAATAGCCACATGCTCATGATTTCAACATAGATCAGACTATTATCAAGTTTATCGAAATAACATGACAAGTTGCACAAGATATAAGAATAAACACAAGAAAAATCACAACATCACATGAAAATTACCAACGTAATAACCCCACATCATCACATAAAAATTACCAATATAATAACCCCACATCATCACATATCATCCCTGACAATAGCCACCCTTATCTCTCATATAGACACCGTTATCACTCCTATAATAGCTTCCATTATCCCTCCGCCTTGACAATATTAATAGTCACCCTTATCGCTCCTATAGCCACCCTTATCGCTCATATAGCCACCTTTATCACTCCACTCAGACAATATCCCAACACACATAACCACGGTGAAATGCTACCCTTATGTCCTCATAATAATAACTCAAATCACACAACAATTCACACGGAACATTATAACGACAACACAACACAATCAATTCATCTCACAAATTTTTCAATGGTCACAACAAATTCCAAAGATATAACAAAATCAATAAATTTCACAACAAATAGCTCAAGGCTCCACACAACGTATATAACACCTCAAAAACAATAACAGAGATGGAAAAGTAACTCAACATAGGACAACGCCTTCTTAAATCCACATTTTGACAAATATATTAACACCTCAATTTAAACTTATTTAATAATTATTTGCATATGGAAAAACCATAATGAAATTAATTCCAAGAAATATCAAATCAATAAACACACGGAATTTATATAAAAATCCAAGTGGCAATCAACCCAAATTATCATATAAAATACAAACTCGACAAAGAAGGAATGAGGCATGGCAAATCAAGGATTTACTAAGTTCTAACAATTTTCCAAGTTAATACATAAGGGCGTCTACGAATTTCCACCAATGTAATTTGCACATATAAACCAAGTACGTACTTATCATCTCGCGTAAATGGTTTTCAATTACACAATTTTCACATAAGGCCCAATGCCTAAGGGGTAATTCCCCCACTCAAGGTTAGGCAAGATACTTACCTTTTTGAAGTTAGGTTGATATTTCAAAATAGCCTTGTTTATTGAATTGACGTCCGGACAGCTCAAAACTATCCAAATTAATTGTATAACTTCATTAAAATTCATCGGAAATAATTTCGGATAATAAAACATCAACTTAAAATTTTGCATTAATAAGTCAACCAAAAGTCAACGCGGGGCCCGCCTATCAGAACCCGACAGAATGTTTATGAAATCCGAACACCCATTCGGATACGAGTTCAACCATACCAATTTTATCAAATTCCGATAACAACTCGACCTCCAAATCTTAAAGTTCCATTTTTTGAAAGATTTTGCAAAAATCTCAATTTCTTCCATTTAAATCCGAATTAAATTATGAATATAACCATGGACTTATGAAATATAATTAAAATCGAATAGGAAACACTTACCCCAATCCATTTGGTAAAAATTCTCTCAAAAGTCGCTTCAATCTGAGCTCCATAGCTCCAAATATGTTAAAATGGCTGAAACCCCTGTATTAAGAATCTGTCCAGGCAAGTCTCATTTAACATTTGAGACATATAAATCGCATTTGACACCTGTGATTTGCCTCAGCCCCAGAAAAATAGCAGTCTTTCCCGATACGGAAATGGGCATAACTTTCTCACATAATGTTCGAATGATAAATAGTTTAACTTTTAGGAAACTAGACACCAAGGGATACAACTTTCATGTTTTGCTCATCTTACAATTCCTTATAGATGGTGAGATATAAGCTCCCAAAGTCAACCCTGTGCAGCAGAAATTTCTGCGATGCACACTGCCAGGCAAAACAACTACAGTACCAGGCTTCCATTAATCGATCATAACTTTCTGTATAAATGTTCAAATGATAAATGGTTTATATTTGTGAAAACTAGAGTCAAAGAGTTACAACTTTTATTTTTGGATCCTCTCCAAATTCCTTACAGATTACGAGATATAAGCTTCCAAAGTCAGCCATGTGCAGCAGAAATTTCTGCGATGCACACTGTTGTAGCCAAAAACCAGTAGTTAAAAATGGCCTAGAAATGGTCTGAAACCGCTCTGAAACTCACCTGAGCCACTCGAGACCCCATCCGAATATACCAACAAGTGCCATAACATAATACAGGCTTAGTCGAGGCCTCAAATCACATCAAACAACATCAAAATAACGAAGCGCATCTCGAATCGAACTTATGAGTTTATGAAATTTTCCAAATTCTATATCTTATGCCGAAACGTATCAAATCAATCCGGAATGAATTCAAATTTTGCATGAAAATAATAAATGATATAATGGAGCTGTTCCAATTTCCAGAATTGAATTCCGACCCCGATATCAATAAAGTCAACTCCCGGTAAAACTTTCTAAACATCTTCCATTTTCCAACTTTCGCCAAAATGCGTCGAATTGTCCTACGGACTTTCAAATTCAAATCCGGGCATACGACTAAGTCTGAAATCACCATACAAAGCTATTGACATCATCAAATTTTCATTTCGGTGTCGTTTGCTCAAAAGCCAAACTTCGGTCAACTCTTTTCATTTAAGCTTCAAAATAAGAATTGTTCTTTCAATTTAATTCCGAATCTTCCGAAAACCAAACTCGACCACACACGCGGGTCATAATACATTTTACGAAGTTGATCAGGACCTTAAGTCACTGAACAGAACGTTAATTCTCAAAATGACAAGTCGAGTCGTTATATTCTTCCCCTCTTGAAACATACGTTCATCCCGAACGTGCCAAGAATTATTCTGAGGACATTAAATTACTGAGTGTACTATTACACACCTACTCGCGGTGAGTCCACGTCACCAAAATTTTAACATGGTCCGACAACACCATCTCAGTTGAGATTATTTCTTTTATCCACATTTATAAACTTTAAAACCAATTTCTTACACTCCAAACATTTTCAAAATGCCTGATTTTTCATATCAACACATCGTGTTAGTCTCAACCGGTTGTAGCAATTTCATGCCTACGCACACATTATATGTATGCTCATAGCCATATCTCTGGTCATAATAGTTGTTCATAATCAATTACAGCATCGTCAATTAACCTCATGTTGACTAAAATCTCGTTTCAAACCTTAACCTTACTAACAATGAGACACGAGGCATGAAGACCTCATAATTATTTACCCAAATTAATGAGTCACATTTAATGCCACATGGGAACACATCTCGTAGGCTAAAACATCAAAAATTATAGCACAAATATGGCTAAATATGTACAGAAAAATACATATAAGAGTTATCAAATAAGCCTAACAAGCATGACTCCCTATTAGTACTATAGTACAAATTAAATTTCACAAAGGAAGAATTTAAAACACATGAATTTAATCACAAGGATCTCATCCTGGTATAACTTCCACTGCGGCATGTAGCCCGGGATAAACATATCAAATCACAATAAACCGTGAGGATCTCATCCTCAGCTCTGAATCACAAGTACTTTGCATATTGTGCCAACTGAAATTTTTTATTTCCTTTCTTTCTTCTTTTTAATAAATTCCGTGAAATAATTTCACAACACATAATGAACCCCTATACCGGTAGGGCATATAATTCAAAATATTGAAATCAATTATCCCGAAACAACATCAAAACCCAATGTAGTGAGTAATAGAAAGTCATTTTTGGACTCATAGCCCTCAATAGTGTACAACGCAAAATGATAGACATGACTATCTCGATAAAATCTCCCATCATGGGTAAACACATAAGTAGGTTACAGAATTATGAAGCTCACCCATAAGTGGAGCATAATAAGAGAACTTGCCTCGATACTTTGAACCGAATCAAACTAAGGAAAATATTCCTTTATAACCAATCGGGATCGTACCTGTAATGACACCATCTGGTGTAGTGTCCTCGTCCATACCATAGTAACTATATGAACAAGCTAGGCCTCCCCCTCTAGGGCGCCCTCTACATGCCTGTCTTCCACCTCTAACTAGTTGTGCACGTGGAGTATTAACTGGATTAAAGCATGTAGCCTGAGTGTTTTGGTAAAATTTGCCCCTCCTAAGTCTGGGACAATCTGTCATGATGTATCTGGTATCGCCACACTCATAACAACCCCTCTGAGGTCGCGACTGCCCATACTGAGTCTGTGCCGAATAATTGAAATAACCACTGTAAGAACCTCGTGCCGGTGGTGCACTAAAAGTATTAACTGAAGCACTACGAGTACTCTAAATTGCGGACTGGGCTGACCTACTGCCGGAGCTTCCGCCATGATGAGTCATAGCTATAGAGTAGAATCCACTGAATCCTCCAGAGTTTCGAGACCTTTTGGCCTGCTTAGACTACTTTTCCAACCTTCGAACATATTCTAACATTCTTGCAATATCTACTACTTGTTGAAATGGAATGTCAGTCTGCAACTCTTGAGCCATACATAATTTAAAATCATAATCGAGTCCTTCAATAAATCTGTGGACTCGCTCTATAACTGTAGAAACCAAGATAAGTGCATGGCGAGCTAACTCACTGAACCTGATAGCATATTCTGACACCGTCATGGTGACCTGATGCAACCGTTCAAACTCTATGCGCCATGCATCCCGGAGAGTCTGGGGAACAAACTCTTTCAAAAACATCTCCGAAAATTGAGCCCAAGTTGGTGATATTGCATCGGCTGGTCTGTCACGACCCGAAATTCTCACCTTCGGACCGTGATGGCACCTAATATTTCACTTGCTAGGCAAGCCAACGTTAGAATAATATTATCCATTTTAAAATAATTTTTAAATGTATTAATAACAAGAAAACAAATGCGGAAGAAATTTTGAAATAATTCATAATATTAACGGTGTCTAAATTCCATCCCAGAATTGGTGTCACAAGTGCACAAGCTTCTAGAATAAATACAAATAAAGGTCTGAATAAAGTAAAGCTGTCTGGAAATAAACACACGGCCAAATTAAAATAGACGGGGACTTCAGAACTACGGACGCCATGCAGTTATACCTCAAGTTTCCTATGGTCGCTGAAATCCGAGCAAGTCTATGGTACGCCGCTGTGACCAACTCCATAATCTGCACAAGAAGTGCAGAGTGTAGTATCAGTACAACCGACCCCATGTACTGGTAAGTGCTGAGCCTAACCTCGACAAAGTAGTGACGAGGCTAAGGCGGTTCACTTACATTAACATGTACGCAATATTAGTAACAACAACAATAATAGGAATAAATTAGGTAATTCATTTATAATAATTGAAGGCAACTCAGCAGTCATAACTAATTATCATTTCCATTATTTCTGTTGCAGCGTGCAACCCGCTCTCACAATATATCCACATTCAGTTCTGTTGCGACGTGTAACCCGCTCCTCCAACATATTTATTTACCAATTCTTATAGAAGAAATTTTTCCAATAAATGTAACAATTAATATAAAATTATGAGACAACAAGCATACAATAATTATAGTTTAATTATGAAGCAAACAATGACAAATAGCAAACTATTATGGAAATCAGGGAGCAAATAGGCAGTTTAATATTTATTATACTAAATGTCAAATAACAATTAAGGCACATAATTCAAATAGCATGTAACAATTAATGCAGGAATTCAAGAATTTATATTTGCAAAGAATAAGAGAGAAATAATTATTATAATAATTAATTTATGACTAAAAATAATTTATGATTTTTCAAGTAAGCAAGCAAACAATTAATTTGACGACGTATAGACACTCGTCACCTCGCCTATACGTCGTTTACATGCAATTCACATAACAAACAATTTAAGGGTTCTATTCCCTCAAGTCAAGGTTAACCCCGACACTTACCTCGCTTTGCAAATTCTAATCAATTATTCAACCACAACTTTTCCTTTTAAATTTACCTCCGAAAGCTTCAAATCTATTCACAAACAATTC
>AWOL01S0025588.1:0-12033 GCA_000715115.1 Nicotiana otophora
TCTTTATTTTGAGGCCTTGGCCGGCTTAAAGCCAAGGACATCAAAATTTGGTTTTTGCCCTTTTTCGGTGCGAGCACTACTTGGGGTTCACTTGAAACTCTTGGGAACTGTAATGCACTAGGATTTTTGGGTTCTGCTATTCTTTTCTATTGACGATTGGAATATTACTGGGGCTGCTTCTTTTTACTTGTTTGTTTGTTCATCTACAATTGGTAAGTGCCTTTGGCCATAGAAATTTCATTCTCTTTCGTTTATATTCATGATTTGTACATCTGTGCCACTTAAACCTATGTGAACCAATATGCTACTATATTAACCTACTATTTAATGGCTATGAACATGCCTAATTTCTACCTTCGATGTATGCATATGGTATGTGCTTAGCATGAATGATTTTCATAACGTCGGGCATGTCTAGCCTAGTGTATTTTTATGTGTCTGAATGTTTATACCTGTTGCTCGTCCTGAGATGATATCCCTACTTTATTCTTCATTCTCGTGATAGACTAATTCATGTGCTCTAGTTCCTGTTGGATAATTCCTGTGAAACTTAATACTCTACTAAAGTTAGTTCTCAACTATGTTAGCCAAAATGTGTTACCCTGCGAATTGTAACTTTAATGTGTGTTCCATGCCTAGATTAATGCTATGTTGTTTACCCCCACCTATGGCTTACAAGGTAAAGAATGCAACATCGAGCCTTTTCTCCTATGCGTTGTCTGATAATCCAGTTCTTGAGGTATGCTTGCCTACTATGAGTTATGGTATTGTTTAAGCTTTTATATTATGACAAGTATTTTTCATGTTCGAGTTTTTTCATGCTCAATTAATGTTTATTTGTTGACCATGTCCACCAACCTGTTCGGTTATCCCATATTTATTAGGTTCTCATGCTAGACATCTTCATCTAAGGACTGTACTTTATTGGTTTCCTGTCTATGATTCCACTGAATTCTCATATCTGAAGTTCATTATGCTAATTATGGACTATGCTTTGTTTTGAAAGTTTGCTTGAAGTAGTTTGTTATCCTATGATGGTCAATCCTGTCACCCTAGCTTCTGAAAAGTGCAAGCATGAACCCGACTTCTGTATGCTCTATGAACATGTCAATATGCTTTAGAGAGAACTAATGTTAGTTATGGCTTTGAGAATTCAGTGTGTAGTCTTCACAAATTGTTTAATTATTCCCATGTATAGTTTGTTACTCGTGTGGTTAAGTTTTGCATTGTTGGGTAAGTTAGTCCCCCCTTCAGGCCTGGTATGGGTCCGTGTCTATGTTTGAGTCATGCAACTAATACACACTGATGTTTTAGGGTGTACCTAGATCTAGGTTTGCTATTTGTGTGAAAAATGAGCTTATTGAAGGCCTCGACGTTGCTGGGTTATTTTCCCTTGGGCCTACTCTGTTTATTGGGCCTATATTCGTTTTAGTTGTAATATATGACCATGTATTCTTTATTTTGGGCCTATAATGATTTGTAAACATACAATTGGTGCGTTAGTGAATCTTGGGAAATGAGTGTACTATATTCTTGCATAAAAGGGTCGAAAACATGCTTGTAGGGTCTAAGTGCTTATTTGATATCTTTCTCAACATGTCCTATTCCTGTACACTGTTAGCAAACATGCCCATAAGAATCTAAGTGCTTCACTTGTTCATATTCTACACTTATATAAGGTATTAAATAGTATGCACGTAGGATTCAAACATAACTGGTTATCTGCTCAATTTTCTCTAATGCTATGTGTTAGATATCATGCCTATAGGATACAACAACATGTTTGTTTACTAACTCTCATCTCGGTACCATGTTTATAAGGCTTCAACTAATTAATCAATCAATCGCACACTGCTCATCTAGATATCATGACTCTATGACCTTAATCAAATAAGCAATTACTTTATTTCTTCATTGTATTGACACACTCAGATGACATGCCTATAGGGATAAAGTATCATAATATCAATTTCAATTGTCAATCATTGGAAATCCTGCATATAAGATATTGTTACTCGTCTTAGAAATCACGCCTACAAATCAACGTCGTTAATCTTGCGCTTTCGAAGAGTCTTATTGCCTCGCTGAACGAACAATATAGATGCCATGCCTATATGTAAGTAATATTTTAATATGCAAATCTATTAGCCTAAAACTGCAATGCTACAAGTACAATGCTGGAAGTCAAATTCACCTAGAAACCATGCCTATACGACTTAACGACAATAATGATTCTTAATCTTGAAATTGTCTACTGCCTAATCTGCCCATGTGCATTTATTATTTATGTGTGGAGGCTAACTTGAGCCCTTCATGTTCCTTATGTGAAGTCCAATATACTTTGAATGTACGCCAGGTTTATCATTTTTGAGCATACTGGTGCCGGACTAGGCCTACGTGCTTGAGGATTGTAGAAATTTTGGGTTGAACAATGCACTGGAAAGTAAAGAAATTTTGTTTTGCATCAAAATGCATTTCTTCAGTCCATTATGCGACCGCAGAATCACTCTGCGAGCCATATAATGGCCACAGAAGTGACGCAGGAGAGGGTTAGTTTGGATGCAATTCTTACTGTTCTGCTGTTCATTATGAGACCGCAAAATAGGTCTGCGGGCCGCATAGCGACCGCAAACACAAACAGATTTTGGTCGATTCTGGACACCAATTATGCGACCGATATGCGATCCGTATATCGATTATGCGATCGCAGACCTTGTTCCGGAGCTGCATTTTTGGGTTTTTAAAACCCGACCCTACTTCGTTAAATACATGCTTTGGGTCATTTTTGAGCTAAAATCTGACATTTTAGAGTAAGAGAGAGTGCCCTAGAGTGAGAAGGCGTTCCTCAATAATTGTTCTTCAATTCTTGCTCAAACTTTGGAAGATTAAGAAGGGAAACTCACTAGGTTTTCATCCTAGAGGTAAGATTCTACACCCTAACCCTCAATTTCGGATTTTGTCTAGAAATGGGTAATTAGCAAGATACTCTTTGGGTATGAGAGTTGTTTATTTTACATGTCTGTGTTGTCAATGGGTGTAGGAAGATTGTTAAGCTAAAAATGGCAAAGATTGGGTTGTGGGATGATGGAATCCTCCATAAAAAGGACCTTGGAACCTTTATGCACACCTAGTATTTGATAAAATGCTCAAATGAGCTAGAAACACGATCATCTTCTTAATTTTGGTTCAATTTGTTATATCTCTACAGTAGATTGAAGTTGCTAAGAATTTCAGAACATTTTAGAGGTATGTTCCATTGAGGTATGATGGCTAAACTCTTCTCTTAGAACTGAATCCCACGATATTCAGGTAAATTATGTAAGTCCTGAGTGGTTCATTATAAAATTATCTATTCCAAGTAAGATTGGGTTGAGAGTTATATGTTCAATAAGTATCATAAATACTTTATTCATGTTATGATATCAATTGAGGATGCGTTCAAGTATGGGCCGTGCATTAATAATGTTTCGACTTCAAGTCAAGTTTAAACGAAGGCTATTATGCAAAATTGTGTGAAATATCTCTATGTACCTTCGCCTCTTAATTGCTCACATGTGTACTACACACGTTGATTTGAATTGTTGTTGTTGGTGTTGATGATGTTGATGTGTGAAAGTGAAAAGGTGAGCATGAAATACTAAATACGGCCAATGTGCCAAGAATGATTTTATAATTGTGGCCACTAGTGCTAATGAAATATAAAGATGTGAAAGAAGTATAAAATGCGATGATTGATACAAAAAGTTGATGTCTCGAATAAGACGGCCTAGCCGATCAGGTCGTGATCGGACACCATGCCGTACACATGGTGGTGATTGTGCTGGAAATTATAATTGAAATGGTGATTGTGGTCGATGTCCCTAATGGATAGCCTAGCTGATCGGGTCGTGATCGGACTCCGTGTTAAAGACGGTAGTATTGATATTAAGAGTAATTGTGGTTGATGTCTCTAATGAGATAGCCTAGATGATCGGCTCATGATCGGACTCAGTGCTTAGAGTACGGTGGTACTGATATTGGGAATAATGGTATTGTGGACAATGGTATATCGATACTAAAAATCTTCCAATGTGATATATGAAAATTAATTTGAACACTGTCTTGATCCTAAATTGAGGTTTGATGTTGATTAAGGCTTCCATTGATATTATGATAATCTTGTTTGTATTATTTGTCATTCTAGTAAGAGGGTGTTTAGTTTACATACTAGTGCTATTTGACAGTCCTAACGGCTATTTTTCTGGGGGCGCTGCATCTTTAAATGGATGCAGGTGGTTCCACTGCAGAACTTATTGATCAGTGACAGCAGTGCCCCTTCTTCCCAACTGACTTGATGAGCCCCACTTGATCCGAGGGTCATGAATCATTTGTACTCTGTGTATGTTGTTTGAGGTATAGCCGGAGCATTGTTGCCAACATTATCATTGTACTCTTCTTTATCTATAGAGGCTCCGTAGACATAGTGTGGGTTGTATATTGGTGCTGAGGAAGTCAAACTCGTTGTGTTGTGCTTGAATTACTATTTCCACTTCAGATTATGAAAAATGTGTGTGGAATAGAGACTTTAAAATGAAGTAACTAATGGTAAGAAATTGGTATTATAGACATGATCACTTTAATGTTTGATTAATGAAAATATATATATTTTCTTTATTCATGAATAAGTTTGGGTAGAAGAAAATCTAATAGGCTAGCTCGGCCAGGTTCACTCGATTGAGCGCCGGTCGCGCTCCTCGATTTTGGTGCGTGACAAACTTTGTATCAGAGCCTAAGGTTTAAAAGTGTCCTAGGATGTCTCGAAGCCATATCTAGTAGAGTCGTTATTATCGGTGTGTTGTCGACCACATCTATAATTAGGATGCTACATCGGCATTTAGGAATAATACCCTTATTTCATGTTCTACATCATGCGATAAAGATGATGGTAAGATCGTTCCTCCTTTAACTCGTGCTTTACTTTAACTTTCAGTACATGGCACCTAAGAAAAAGGCAAGAACTGGCTAAAGAGCCAATGTCATCCCAGGAGTGAAAGTTGACCCTATAATTGATGATGCTGATGAGCACCCGAGGAGTGAGAATATTCCTCCAATGAGTACACTGCTTGGCTCTACTATAATTGATCTGACCGCACCTGTCCCTACACCTACTGAGGGTGCAACGGTCCCTCCAACTGATATACCAGTTCCACCTCCAGTTCCAGCTTCCGATTCTGGTGTTTTTTATGTTGATCTTGGGGGAGCCTTACAGATGTTGGCTTAGATACTGGAATCCCAGGCCCAGAGATCAAATGTTGCACCAACGTATGCCAGTCAGCTAGGGGATTCTACTAGTTCTAGGGTGAATAGGTTCCTCCAGTTGGATCCTACAGTGTTCACGGGTACTAACCCAAAGAAGGATCCCCAGGACTTCATAGATGAGATGCACAAGACTCTCGGAGTTATGCGTGCTACTGAGACAGAGGAAGTGGAATTGGCCTCCAACCGCCTGAAAGAGGTGGCATATTTTGGTTCGAACTATGGGAGGAGTCCCGTGAAGAAGGGAGCCCTCCGGCGAGGTGGGGTGAGTTTACCGATGCCTTAGTTGATCATTGTTTGCCTGCAGAGACTAAGGCATCCCGTGCTGTCGAGTTTGGGAACCTGAGACAAGGTAGCCTAAGTGTGTGGGATTGCCATATGAGATTCGCGTACATGTCTAAGTATGTTATTTACATGTTGCCCACTATGGAAACTAGAGTGCACCGCATTGTGCAGGGACTTATTCCCTTGGTAATTAATGAGGCCACTACAACAGACTTAAATTTTGATATGAACTATGGAAAGATGGTGGCATTCACTCAAGACACAGAGACTCACAAATTAAGGAACAAAATGGAGCGAGAAGGTAGTAATACGCCCCGGTCNATGCAGGGACTTATTCCCTTGGTAATTAACGAGGCCGCTACAACAGACTTAAATTTTGATATGAACTATGGAAAGATGGCGGCATTCACTCAAGCCACAGAGACTCACAAATTAAGGAACAAAATGGAGCGAGAAGGTAGTAATACGCCCCGGTCTGCGGGCAACTTTGGTGGTTCTTCTGGTGGTGCCAAGTCAACATTCAGGGGAGGGTCGTCAGTGCCATACCAGTAATTTACTTAGTCTTCGCCTAGTGCACTGCCATCAGGGCCCCGTCAGCAGCAGCATTGGAGTCGTTTCAGGCCCAGTCACGGCAACAGGGGCTCCTAACAGCAGGGTCGTCATAATGGTAGATTCCAGCAGTAGAGGAGGCCCCCATGCCCTGTTGTGGAAAGATGCACCTAGGAATATGCTACATGGACGTACCCATATGCTACGTGTGCGGATTGAGGGGTCATATTCAGAGGGATTGGCGTTCATCCCGCCAGGGTGCGGGCAGGGGCATGGCAGAGCTAGCCAGTTCTGTAGCTACTACATCCGCAGCACCTCCGCTAGATCGAGGCACTCTAACACCCACAAGGGATGTATTTACCATTTTGTCCGGGTTACGGACACGGATGTTGGGGCACCTGAGTACGTGCCTGTTGTGAATGAATTTTCGGGAGTCTTTCCAGATGAACTCCCTAGGATCCCACGAGACAGGGAGATGTATTTTGGGATTGATATGATGATCACACATCCTATATCTATTCCACCCTACAGAATGGCACCAACAGAATTGAAGGAGCTACAAGAACAATTGAGATATTTGTTAGAAAAGGGTTTTATCCGGCCAAGTGTGTCACCTTGGGGAGCACCAGTCCTTTTTGTAAGAAAGAAAGAAGGGTCACTAAGAATGTGTATTGATTATCGACAGCTTAATAAGGTCACAATAAAGAATAAGTACCCACTGCCAAGGATAGATGACTTGTTTGTTCAATTGGAAGGTACCAGGTACTTCTCCAAGATTGATTTAAGATCCGGGTATCACCAATTGACGATCAGGGAGCGGGATATTCCAAACAAAGCTTTTAGGACCCGGTATGGGCATTTTGAATTTCTAGTGATGGCTTTTGGGATAATAAATGCCCCAGCAGCCTTCACGGATATTATGAATCGAGTTTTTAAGCCATTCCTTGACTCTTTTGTGATAGTTGTATTGATGATACTATTGCATATTCAAGAAGTCGAGAAGAGCATGTCGATCATCTCAGGGTAGTTCTACAAAACCTACATCTACACTGGTTATATGCAAAGTTTTCAAAGTGTAAATTTTAGCTTGAATCAGTCATATTCTTGGGTCATGTAGTCTCTAGTGAGGGAATTAAGGTTGATCCTCAGAAAATTTAAGGTGTGAAGAATTGGCCGAGGCCAACAACTCCAATATAGATTCGCAGTTTCTTAGGCTTAGCTGGATATTACAAAAAAGTTTGTAGAGGGATTTTTTACTCTTGCCTATCCATTGACTAAATTGACACAGAAGGCAGTTAAGTTCCAATGGTCAGATGCTTGTGAAAAGAGTTTCCAGGAGTTGAAAGCAAGATTGTCTACGGCACCAGTGTTGACCCTACCAGAGGGTATAGATGGATTTGTGGTATATTGTGATGCTTTAAGGATCGGCCTTGGGTGTGTATTAATGCAACATGGCAAGGTGATAGCTTACGCTTCTAGGAAACTCAAAAATCATGAAAAGAACTATCCAGCACACGATTTAGAACTTGCGGCGATGGTGTTAGCATTGAAAAATTTGGCGTCATTATTTATATGGGGTCCATGTGGATATATTCACAGACCATAAGAGCCTTCAATATATTATCAAGCAGAAGGAATTGAATTTGAGGCAGAGAAGATGGCTTGAGTTACTCAAGGACTACGACATTGATATTATATATCATCCGGGAAAGGCCAATATTGTGGCAGATGCTCTTAGCTGGAAATACATGGATAGTTTGGCTCACTTGGGGACATATCAAAGGCCATTGGACAAGGAAGTTCACCGATTGGCTAGTTCGGGAGTTCGTCTTGCAGACTCTAGTGAAGGAGGGGTAATTGTGCAAAATAGGGTTGATTCATCACTTGTTGTGGAAGTTAAAGAGAAGCAATACAACGATCCATTGTTGGTGCAATTGAAAGAGAGGATTCATAAAAATAAGTCCATAGCCTTTTTTCTTGGTATGGATGATGGTACACTAAGGTACCAAGGGCGACTATGTGTTCCAAATGTGGATGGTCTTCGTGAAAGAATTAATACTTAAGCTCACACTTCTAGGTATTCCTTGTAGCCAGGTTCTACGAATATGAATCATGATCTTAAGGAACTCTATTGGTTGAATGATATGAAGAGGAATGTAGCGGAATTTATGAAGAAGTGTATAGAATGTAAGCAAGTGAAGGCCGAACACCAACGGCTTGGTGGGTTGGCACTGAACATAGAAATTCCAATGTGGAAGTGGGAAATGATTAATATGGACTTTGTGGTAGGATTACCTCATACTCCTCACAGGTTTGACTCGATTTGGGTGATTGTGGATCGACTCACGAAATCCGCACACTTATTGCCGGTTAAGGCTACAGATATAGCAGAACAATATGTTCAGTTGTATATTAATGAAATAGTCAGGTTGCATGACACCCCAGTTTCCAACATTTCTGATTGAGGAGCACAATTCACAGCTAATATTTGGAAGAACTTTCAGCAAGGTTTTGGTACTCAGGTGAATCTTAGTACAACCTTTCCCCCGGAGACTGACGGGCAGGCAGAGTGGACTATTTAGACGTTTGAGGATATGTTGTGCGCTTATGTTCTAGACTTCAAATGGCACCATTCGAGGATTTATATGGTAGGAGATGTAGATCTCCCATTGGGTAGTTCGAAATTAGAGGAGCAGAGTTGATAGGGCCAGACCTCGTGCATTAGGCTATGGAAAAAGTTAAAATCATTAAGGAGCGATTGGTGACTGCTCAGAGTCGTCAAAAATGCTATTCAGATGTTCGTCGTAGGGATTTGGATTTCAAAGAAGGTGATTGGGTATTCGTGAATGTCTCCCCCATGAAAGGCGTAATGCAATTTAGTAAGAAAGGGAAATTGAGTCCGAGGTATGTCGGACTGTACAGAATCATTCAGAGGATCGGTGAGGTGGTGTACAATCTTGAGCTACCACCTAAAATGTCATTAGTGCACCCGGTGTTTCACGTGTCTATGTTAAAGAAAGTAGTTGGAGACCCGACAGTCATTGTTCCTGTTGAGACTATTTAGGTTAATGAAGAATTGATTTATGAAGAGATTCCAGTTTCTATTTTTGATCGGCAAGTTCGAAAGTTGAGAAACAAAGAAATTGCATCCGTGAAAGTGCTATGGAGAAACCAATAGGTTCAAGAGGCTACTTGGGAGGCTGATGAAGTAATGAAGAAAAAGTATCCTTATTTGTTTGAATGCCCATGTATTAATAAAGTTTTGATCTAAGAAAAATATAAGACTTACTTTCTATGAATTTTGTATTATTTGTACAATTGGCATTAAGTTTGTTCCTTTCTAGTAATATATTTCATGTGAGGATACAATTGGTATTGTTTCGAATTATGTTAAGTCGTTGGATTATCTATATGTTGTTAGGATGTGTTTATGGGTGTCTCTGATAGGTGCATAGGCCTAGTTACAAGGGAAACTCTGGCAAAATGTTTAGAAATTAGGGGAGTTAGTCAAATTTGGGGCTGCTGGTGTGTAGTATGAAAACTAAGTTGCATAAGATGCTAATAAAAAAACATTTTGACCCTCATTCGAGGACGAATGATCCTAAGTGGGGGAGAATGTAAGGCCCCGTAAAATGTTGCAAAGGTAAAATAATGTTTCCTGGTGCCGGCTCAAAAAACAATGCACTGAAAATAAAGAAAACTATTTTGGCAGAGAAATGCTTTTCTACGGTGCATTATGCGACCGCAGAATCACTCTGCGAGCCGCATAATGGCCACAAGAGTGAGGCAGGAGAGGGTCAGTTTTGATGCAATTCTGCGGTCGATTATGCGACCGCATAACTGTTCTGCGGTTCATTATGCGACCACAGAACTGGTCTGCAAGCCGCATAGTCACTGCAAACATAAACAGATATTTGCCGGTTCTGGACACCAATTATGCGACTGATATGCGGTCCGCATATGGATTATGCGATCACAGACCTTGTTCCGGAGCTCCATTTTTGGGTTTTTAGAACCCGACCGTACTTCGTTAAATACACGCTTTGAGTCATTGTTGAGCTACAATTTGACATTTTAGAGTAAGAGAGAGTTCCCTAGAGTGAGAAGGCGTTCCTCAATAATTGTTCTTCAATTCTTGCTCAATTTTTGGAAGATTAAGAAAGGAAACTCACTAGGTCTTCATCTAAGAGGTAAAATTCTACACCCTAACCCTCACTTTTGAATTTTGTCTACAAATGGGTAATTACCAAGATAATATTTGGGCATGAGAGTTGTTTGTTTTACATGAATGTGTTATCAAAGGGTGTAGGAAGATTGTTGAGCTAAAAATGGTAAAGATTGGGTTGTCGGATGATGGAATCCTCCATAAAAAGGACCTTGAAACCTTTATGCACACCTAGTGTTTGATAAAATGATCAAATGAGCTAGAACCATGACCAGCTTCCTAATTTTGGTTCAATTTGTTATAATTCTACAATACATTGAAATTGCTAAGAATTCCAGAACATTTTAGAGTTTAAGGAAGCTCCATTGAGGTATGTTGGCTAAACTCTTCTCTTAGAATTGAATCCCACGATATTCATGTAAATTTTGTAAGTCCCGAGTGGCTCATTATAGAATTGGCTATTCCAAGTAAGATTGGGTTGAGAGTTATAAGTTCAATAAGTATCCTAAATGCTTTATTCATGTTATGTTATCAACTAAGTATGTGTTCATGTATGGGCTGTGCATTAATAATGTTTCGACTTCAAGTCAAGTTCAAACGAAGGCTATTATACCAAATTTTGTGAAATATCTATATGTACCTTAGACTCTTAATTGCTCACATGTGTACTAGATACCTTGATTTGAATTGTTGTTAATGGTGTCGATGATGTTGATATTTTAAAGTGAAAAGGTGAGCATGAAATACTAAATACGTCCAACGTGCCAAGAATGATTTTATAATTGTGGCCAATAGTGACAATGAAATAAAAAGATGTGAAAGAAGTATAAAATGCAATGATTGATACAAAAAGGTTGATGTCTCGAATAAGACAGCCTAGCCGATCGGGTCGTGATCGCATACCATGCCGCACACATGGTGGTGATTGTGCTGGAAATTGTAATTGAAATGGTGATTATGGTCGATGTCCTTAAATGGATAGCCTAGATGACTGGGTCCTGATCGAAATCAGTGTTAAAGACGGGGGTATTGATATTGAGAGTAATTGTGGCCGATGTCTCTAATGAGATAGCCTAGCCGATCGGGTCGTGATCGAACTCCGTGCTGAGAGTGGTAGTGATCGGACTCCATGCTGAGAGTATGGTAGTACTGATATTGTGAATAATGGTATTGTGGACAATGATATATCGATACTAAAAATCTCCTAATGCGAGATATGGAAATTAATTTGAACATTGTCTTGATCTTAAATTGAGGTTTGATGTTGATTAAGGCTTCCATTGATATTATGATAATCTTGTTTGTATTATTTGTCATTCTATTGAGAGGGTGTTTAGTTTAAATACTAGTGCTATTCAGCAGTACTAACGTCCCTCTTGTTGGGGGCGATGCATCTTTAAATTGATGCAGGTGGTTCTACATCAGGAGTTATTGATCAGTGACAGCAATGTCCCTTTTTCCCAGCAGTTATTGATCTTTTGTCGGGGTCATGAATCTTTTGTAGTTTGTGTATTTTGTTTGAGGTATAGATGGAGCCTTATTGCCGGCATTATCAGTGTACCCTTCTTTATCTATAGAGGCTCCGTAGACATAGTGTGGGTTGTATATTGGTGTTGGGGAAGTCAAACTCATTGTGTTGTTCTTGAATTACTATTTCCACTTCAGATTATAAAAATTGTGTGTGGGATTGAGACTTTAAAATGAAGTAACTAATGGTAAGAAATTGGTATTGCAGACAT
>AWOL01S0025590.1:28339-42793 GCA_000715115.1 Nicotiana otophora
AAGTACTCAATTAAAAATTGATTATTTTTAACATGAAATAAATTCTTGTACTTATCAAAAGAAAACTACCAATCAAACTAAAATGTAAAGGCAAAGAATTAGATTAATATAATAGCAAAGAACTAGATTAAAAATACAAATGACTAATATGTACCATAATATATACATACATATATATATATATATATATATATATAGTGGTTCGGTTATATTTTGATTAAAACCAAAACCAAACTAAATTTGATCGGTTTTTAAAATTCAAAACCAAAATCAAGCCAAACCTAAAAAGTATCAGATTTTTTGGTTGGTTTGGTTCGATCTTTTGGATTTTTACGAACACCCCTAGCTATGACCTATGGAACCTTGTCGGCCTGGACCCGCTGCTATGAGGTACGGGTGGCGAGATTCTATGCTCCTCCCCCAGCCTGAGATGTGGCAGGAGTAAGTGATATCAACCCTCCCTAAGCCAAAGTGCTGAACATGCTCAGAAACTGGGCGGAAGTCTCTTGAAGGGCTGGTACAGTAACAGGCGTCTCAGGTGCCTGCCCTCCAACTGGAGCTACTGGTGGCTCCTCTATAGATCGGGTGCTCTGGCTACACCACGTGGACGTCCTCGGGCTCTACCCCAGCCCCGACCTCTCCCGGCTCTAGGAGGGGGCACAGGTGTCTGGTCATCAGATCCAGTTGTACGTGTCCTCACCTTCTGTGAGAGAATAGAAAGACAAAAATTTAGAATCTGAAGTCAAATTTTGCACGATAAGGAATCAAAGAAGTGTTATGTCTCATAACATCTAAATTTTCTAACCGATCCGCGAGACTGTACTAAACCTTCTTATGTCTCATAACATCTATGAACCTAGAACTCTGATACCAAGTTGTCACGACTCCAATTTCCCTCCGTATGATGCCGTGATAACACCTAGTCTCTGAAACTATTAGGCCTAACAAGTATGCGGAATAACTGAAATATTATGCTAAAACTCAAACGTCAACAACTGTGATAAATAAGAACTGCAACTTAAGTATAAACAACTCCCAAAACCTGGTAGATATAAGTCATAATCTCTAAAGAGAAATACTAAATATCCCTATACATCAGAGTCTATTGAGGATAAGGAACAACATAACAAAGATGGGGGACTTCGAAGTCTGCGGACGCTAGCAGATGTACCTTGAAGTCTCCATATTCGGACTAGCTCACTGATACCTGGTCTGGTAGGCAGTACCTGAATCTACACAAAACGATATGCAGAAGCATAATATGAGTACACCACAACGGTACCCGATAAGTGCCAAGCCTAACCTCTGTAGAGTAGTGACGAGAACAGGTCAGGGTCCTACTGAAAATAATGAGAAGCAAGGCAGAAGATAAAATAATATAATGAAATGAAAGAGAAGTGAGACAATGAGAATTTATGGAAGGCAATAACACAGAATCAAAGAAAGACAAATACAACATGAAAGGAAAGCACAGATTTTACAAGTTAAGGAAAGATAACAACAACCAATATAGAAAACTAGAGGAAATCAATAGGGGCACTCCCGAGGTACCGCCTCGTAGTCCCAAAAGTAAATATCTCACAATCTTTCCTTCTATCACCGCGGGAGCCTTTATATTTTATGTTGAAAATTATTTTCTCAAAACAGCATCCCGCATTTTAGCCAACCTTATCACACCGCATGACTTCTAGTAGTTCCCTTACTAACCACGCGTATCAAGTCCACCTTATCTCACTGCATGCTTTTCAACACCCAGACCTTATACCACCGCATGCGTATCAGTAATCACAACGGCACGGCAGAAACCTCGTGCAACAACAAGACAATCATCTCAATAATAATCACGGAACTAAAACAAAACAGCTGCAATAACGATATTTCAAGGAATAGCAATTTCAAGTAAAGAATCCCACAGTTAAATAAGGAATACGGAATCAAGAAAGCAGGTAATTCAACTAAGCATGTAGTACAAGTTACAAATAAGAGATAAGACAAGTAGACAGGTAAAATTAGGCTAAACATGATGAATATACATGCTAAAGTAACTCAGTTAAGACATAAAAAGAAACTACTTAGATAAAATCGAAATTTCAACATTTAGTCCATGTATGCACTCATCATCTCGCGTACACTGCACTCTCATATCACAAATTGTCACAACAATACCAAATCCTAAAGGGAGATTTACCTCACACAAGGTTAGACAAGTCACTAACCTCAAACCTCGCTCAGTCATTCAATAAGAAGGCCTTTCCCTCGACTTTCCAACTCCGATCGGCTCGAATCTTGCCAAAATAATTTCATACTATAAATATAACTAGGGAGCTAATTTAAATAATGAAATTATGATTTTAGCAAAGATTTAAAAAATTGCTCCAAAGAGTCGACCCTCGCCCACATCTCGGAATCCAACAAAAATTATAAAATTTAAATACCCATTCTATATCGAGTCCAACCATACAAGAATTACTCAAACCCGACCTCAAATCGCCTTTCAAATCCCCAATTTTTAGCCTAAGAAGTTTTCCCAATTTTCCCCCAAATTTCCAACTAAAAACACCAATCAAATGATGAAAACAACAATAGATTCGTGGGCATTAATCAAAAATGAGTCAAGAATCCTTACCCAAATGCTTCTTCTAAAAATCCCTCAAACTTATGCCTCAATCCGAATTCTCTAGGTCCAAAAATGGATAATGAAATCAAACCCTCGAACTTAGGACTTTTCTGCCTAGGAATTTCGCATGTGCGAAACCACGGCCGCATCTGCGGCTCCGCACCTGCGGAATTTTCATTGTAGGTGCGGACTTTACTTAAGTCCGCTTCTGCGAGCAAACGGCCGTACCTGGGAGTACGCGCCTGTAACAGAATGTATCGCACCTGCGACCCCACTTATTCCTACACATTTCCTCACCGCAGAAGCGAAGCCGCTTCCGCGGAGCCTTTTCCGCACCTGTGAGTCCTGCCTGGACTGCCCATTTTCGCTTTTGTGCTTCAACCTCCGCACCTGAGATTCTGCACCTGTGGTCAAACCCTCATTAGGTGAGATGACACCAGCTGGCTTGGGACTTCAGCAATTGCACAAGTCCAAAATATGTGCCGGATTCAATCTGAATCACACCCGAGGCCCCCGGGCCAGTCTTGCGGCGACAAAAAGGATTAGACGTCCCCGTCCGAAAATACCAACAAGTCCTAAAACATCATACTAACTTAGTTGACCCTTCGAATCACATCAAACAACACTAAAACCACGAATTGCACATTGATTCAAGCCTAATGAACCTTAGAACTTCTAACTTCCACATCCGATGCCGAAACCTATCAAATCAAGCCCGACTGACCTCAAATTTTGCACATAGGTCATAATTGACATTACGGAACTACTCCAACTTCCGGAATCGAAATCCGACCCCGATATCAAAAAGTCTACTCCTGGTCAAACCTTTCAAAATCTTCCAACTTTTCAACTTTCGCCAATTAATGCATGTAAATAATTAAATTTTGTGGGATTTAAATCCGTAAAACAAGTTAGACTATATTTTAAATTCAAGTTATATTATTCCAAATAAATGTTATGGGCTAGTATAATTGAATTAATTATATATGCCCAATATATATGGATTAAATAAGTCTTAATCTATTGGGTTAGCCCATTTAATTGGGCTAAAGTGATGAGCTCACTTCATTAAGCACAATATATCATCTTCCTAGAGGCCCAGTTTGATGCCACGCATGAAATGATGTGTCACACCAAGTCAAACGGAAGAGCCAATAGGATTGTGCCACATGTAAAAATGACAAGACATGCCAAGTTAAATTAAATGACCAATAAAACTGTGCCACGTGTGCAAGTGATATGTTCTGGCCAATCAAATACGGCCTTGTCACACTTAAATTTGATTGGAGAGCTAGTTCTTATCATAATCTTCCCTTCCAAACTATAAATAGAGGCCTTCATAACCGAGAAAAGATACCAAAAGTTATAACAAGAAGCAAGAAAGAGCTCGTGTATCAAACGTTACAAATTCCTCCACAAGTTCAAGTTTAAGCAATCAAGTTCAAGTTCAAGCAATCAAGTTTAAGTTCAAGCAATCAAGTTCAAGCTCAAGAACGAAGAACAAATCAAGTTCAACCTCAAGTTCAAGAACGAAGAACAAATCAAGGTACAAGGAGTACGGGTTCAAATCAAAGTTCGTGCTAGTTGAATTCAAGATCATTGTTCGTGACAACAAATATAAATTCAAGATCAAGCTCAAAGGCCCTTGAATTTATATTGGAAAAGAAGAATCAGAGGATTCATAGAGATTGTCTCTTCAAATATTTGAAATCAAATACTACGATTGTTGCAATATTTTTCAGTCTCGATTATTTTCTCGACGCAAATCTATTGTCTACAAATTCTTGCACGCCCAGTGAGACCATCTCTTCCTCTCATCTCCACTTTTCAATCACCAAAGTTCAAGAATATCGAAATGGCTTCACAGAAAATCAACTCCATATCAACTTCCATTAAGGCTGCTAATTCCAAGTTCTATGTTGATATGGAAAGCATACTCGATGTTACCTTTGAAAACTTTGAGCCAGTGGCAAGGAGCAAAGCAAACTCTTTAGGACAACAAGCACTCCAAGTGTTGTCCGTATCAACCCCTATTTTGGGATCTTTATCCTCAAAAGGAGTGAGATCTTATGTAAGCATGACCCAAAAAGGGAACGACGTCGCCAAAATGATTGAAAAGGTTCTTTCCCAACTTAGTTTATCTAAGTCCAAGAAACTTTTCACGCAAGCCGATGATGATGACTTGAACGCTGGATATACTATAGCCTCCATTAATGCGACCTCTGAGCCCTATCCCAATAATGACCTATATCACTTTTCATCCTCTACATCAATCATACAATCAATGGTTATTGAAGATTCCACCATAGAAGAACAACTTCTAAATTTGACGAAAGAAGTTGAAGGCTTGTCAAAGCGCACACATGATCAAGATGTTAAACTTTCCAAGTTAACAAATAAATTGGATAGCATGGTAGAAGAAGAATTCACACAAAAACCTTTAAATATTCAAAGGTCACAAGAAAAAAGAGCCTCTTCAAAAAAGCAAGCAACGACAGCCAAGGAGATCCAAGTCTCTGTCGAAGGTCTGATTCTCATTGAGAAATTAAATAACTTTATCATAGAGGCTATCAAAGTTAAGCCCGAGTCGTCGTCAAAATTATCTCTCACATATGCAAAGCTGTATAGGCAAAGAATTTATAACTTGAAGATGCATGTTGGTTATCAACCTCCTAAGTTGCAACAATTAAACGGCAAGGGAAATTCAAAACAACATGTAGCGCACTTTGTTGAAACTTGGAACAATGTTGTAACGTATGGTAATTATCTTGTGAAATAGTTTGTTTGATCTCTCAAAGGTAATGCATTCGATTGGTACATATATCTCGAATATGGTTCAATCGATAGTTGGGAGCAGTTAGAGAACGAGTTTCTCAATCGTTTCTATAGCACAAGATGCATAGTAAGCATGATCTAACTTACAAATGCTCATCAACAAAAGGATGAGACACTTATTGACTTCATCAACAGCTGGAGAAAATTCGAAATAAATCTTTAATATGTATGTCATGAATATGTATGTCATGAATCTCCCCAACTCTGAACTAAATCTTTTAGGCGTAAAGCTCTTCAAATTCGGTAAAGCTCTTCAAATTTGAGTAAAGTGCTCAAGTCTCAAAGCTCTTCAAATATGAGCAAAGACTCAAGTCGAAAGCTCTTCAAAGTCGAGAAAGGACTTCAAATCGCAAAGTTCTTCAAATTCGAGCCAAACTTCAAGACGTAATGCTCTTCAAATTCGGCAAAGTCTTTAAGTTTTAAATCTCTTCAAATTTGAGAAAAGTGTTCAAGTCACAAAGCTCTTCAAATACGAGCAAAGACTCAAGTCGAAAGCTCTTCAAAGTCGAGCAAGGACGTCAAACCGCAAAGTTCTTCAAACTCGAGCCAAACGTCAAGACGTAAAGCTCTTCAAATTTGGAAAAGTCTTCAAGTTGTAAAGCTCTTCAAATTCGAGCAAAGTGTTCAAGTCACAAAGCTCTTCAAATACGAGCAAAGACTCAAGTCGAAAGCTCTTCAAAGTCGAGCAAGGACTTCAAATCGCAAAGTTCTTCAAATTCGAGCCAAACTTCAAGTCTTAAAGCTCTTCAAATTCGGCAAAGTCTTCAAGTTGTAAAACTCTTCAAATTCGAGAAAAGTGTTCAAGTTGCAAAGCTCCTCAAAACACGAGCTTAAATTACAAATCACTATGCTCCTTGACGCATGAGCCTAAATTGCGTGTTCCTACACTTCTAACCCATATGAGTCTAAACTGTGTACGACCTACCAAAAACAAAGTTCGCTAGGTTGCAAATCTCGAAAGAGGCAGCCTAGGCAAAAGTTAGGATATTAAAAACAATCACCCATTCTGAACTACGATATGACTTGATCCTCTTCACTGAGGTACGTAGGCAGCTTAGAGTTTCATTTTCATTCTAAGTTCAGTCACATAAGTTCAAAAGATATATATTGCCCCAAGCGTTGTCCAAATGAAGTATGATGGAAGTAATTCATTCAACTAGCACTTGAAAGTCAGGCTGAAATATCATTCTTCTATTGAATTTCGGATCTTAGGGGGCAAGCCTCCATGGTAAACCAGTGTCTTCAATGGGACAATTATAGTCTTTTCGGAGGCTACCAAATATTTGCGCTGAAGTCCGAGGGCTTTCAAGTTCTTCGGTCTCAAGTTGAAATATTTAAGCCTTCAAGTCCTCAAGTTGAAGTCTTCAATTCTATTAGTCTTTAAGTTGAGGTCCTCAAACTCGCCGCTCTTCAAGTTGAAATATTTAAGCCCTTAAAGTCTTCAGGTTGAAGCGTCAATGTCCCTCGAATTTTCAAGTCCATCAAAATCTTCAAGTTGAAGTTTGCAAAGTCCGCCAAGTGTTCAAGTTGATGCCATCAAGTCCACCAAGTCTTCGAGTTGAAGTTTTCTAATTTTCCAATCTTAAGGTAGATATGTTAGTACTTTTGTATCTTAAGTTGGCCTCTTCTCGGGTTTGTCCTTAAAGGAACTATAACTTTCCAATCTTAATGTGGACATTTAAGTCCCTTTGCACCTTAAGTTGATCTCTTTATGAATTTCTCCATCTATTTGTTGTCATGGACTTGTACTTCGATATGCCATATGAATCTTTTCGTCCTGAAATGGCCTCCGGTTGTTTTGGGCGGGGACGAGTATCCATCCCTTCACATTCTAAGAGTAACCTCTCTGATAGTCAGGTCACTTTGAGAGTAATCTCTCCGATAGTCGGACCGCATTGAGAGTAATCTCTCTGATAGTCGGGTCACCTTGAGAGTAATCTCTCCGATAGTCGGNCAAATCGCAAAGTTCTTCAAATTCGAGCCAAACTTCAAGTCTTAAAGCTCTTCAAATTCGGCAAAGTCTTCAAGTTGTAAAACTCTTCAAATTCGAGAAAAGTGTTCAAGTTGCAAAGCTCCTCAAAACACGAGCTTAAATTACAAATCACTATGCTCCTTGACGCATGAGCCTAAATTGCGTGTTCCTACACTTCTAACCCATATGAGTCTAAACTGTGTACGACCTACCAAAAACAAAGTCCGCTAGGTTGCAAATCTCGAAAGAGGCAGCCTAGGCAAAAGTTAGGATATTAAAAACAATCACCCATTCTGAACTACGATATGACTTGATCCTCTTCACTGAGGTACGTAGGCAGCTTAGAGTTTCATTTTCATTCTAAGTTAAGTCACATAAGTTCAAAAGATATATATTGCCCCAAGCGTTGTCCAAATGAAGTATGATGGAAGTAATTCATTCAACTAGCACTTGAAAGTCAGGCTGAAATATCATTCTTCTATTGAATTTCGGATCTTAGGGGGCAAGCCTCCATGGTAAACCAGTGTCTTCAATGGGACAATTATAGTCTTTTCGGAGGCTACCAAATATTTGCGCTGAAGTCCGAGGGCTTTCAAGTTCTTCGGCCTTCAAGTTGAAATATTTAAGCCTCCAAGTCCTCAAGTTGAAGTCTTCAATTCTATCAGTCTTTAAGTTGAGGTCCTCAAACTCGCCGCTCTTCAAGTTGAAATATTTAAGCCCTTAAAGTCTTCAGGTTGAAGCGTCAATGTCCATCGAATTTTCAAGTCCATCAAAATCTTCAAGTTGAAGTTTGCAAAGTCCGCCAAGTGTTCAAGTTGATGCCATCAAGTCCACCAAGTCTTCGAGTTGAAGTTTTCTAATTTTCCAATCTTAAGGTAGATATGTTAGTTCTTTTGTATCTTAAGTTGGCCTCTTCTCGGGTTTGTCCTTAAAAGGAACTATAACTTTCCAATCTTAATGTGGACATTTAAGTCCCTTTGCACCTTAAGTTGATCTCTGTATGAATTTCTCCATCTATTTGTTGTCATGGACTTGTACTTCGATATGCCATATGAATCTTTTCGTCGTGAAATGGCCTCCGGTTGTTTTGAGCGGGGACGAGTATCCATCCCTTCACATTCTAAGAGTAATCTCTCCGATAGTCATGTCACTTTGAGAGTAATCTCTCCGATAGTCGGACCGCATTGAGAGTAATCTCTCTGATAGTCGGGTCACCTTGAGAGTAATCTCTCCGATAGTCGGTCCACATTGAGAGTAATCTCTCCGATAGTCGAGTCACCAATCTCTCTAATAGTCGGGCCATATTGAGAGTAATCTCTCTGATAGTCAGGTCACCTTGAAAGTAATCTCTCCGATAGTCGGACCACCTTGAGAGTAATCTCTCCGATAGTCGAGTCATCTTGAGAGTAATCTCTCTGATAGTAAGACCACCTTTAGAGTAATATCTCCAATATTCAGGTCATCTTGAGAATAATCTTTCCGATATTTGAGCAAAAAATAGTACTCATCACCTTACACCTTAAAATTATCTTTTTCATACATGAATCATCTCGTTAAACAAGAACAAATCCTTCTTGTTTGATCTAAAAAATCAACAAAAGAAGAAAAGCACAAAAATAGAAGAAGAAATTACCTTCGGTAATATTTCACAAGCTTCAAAGGCACTGGAAATTGATGATGGTGAGTTGAAGAATGTGCAACCTTATATAGATGATTAGAGTAGGCTATTGAGAACTAATTCCCGATGTGGGATCAGTGTTAAAGGCGACTGTCACAGTTAGTTTCCAACATGTGGGCTACTACAATTTGATTCCTACTCAAATTAACAATGGTAGCCGGACAAGGAAAGACGTGTTTAAGAGTACTGCTTGAATTAAAAATTATGGTGATACGAATCTACACAATAATCAATTGTGATGAATTCATATGTTCTAGCAACTGCCACGTGTAGTAGATCAACTATGTGCTCCATTTAGAGGTCAATTTTGAAGTCTTGCAGCGTCACTTTAACTAAGATTGCTTGGCATTTAAAACTTATTTTCAATTTTGGTGCTTAAGTAAAAGAGAAAGTTAGTTAATATTAATTATGGCAAATGGGATCTGTCACTATTTTGGTCCAGATAGAATGCAACTAAAGTGTTCTAATTATAAGAAGAGACACTGACGAATCCATTCCAAGGAAAATACGAATTGTCTTCAATAATTACTAGGAAAATACGAATTGTCTTCAATAATTACTTAAAGTCTAGTCATTAAAATTTATACTTCGACAAGCCTTGAAGTAAGGGGTATTGGTAGATAATCAAATTTTGTTGGATTTAAATCTGAAAAATAAGTTGGACTATATTTTAAATTCAAGTTATATTAGTCCAAATAAATATTACGGGCTAGTATAATTGAATTAATTATATATGTCTAATATATTTGAATTAAATGAGTCTTAATCCATTGGGCTAGCCCATTTAATTGAGTTAAAGTGATGAGCTCACTTCATTAAGCCCAATATATCATCTTCCTAGAGGCCCAGTTTGATGTCACGTGTGAAATGACGTGGCACACCAAGTCAAACGGAAGAGTTAATAGGATCGTACTGCATGTCAAAATGGCAAGACATGTCAAGTCAAATTAAATGGCCAATGAAACTACGCCACGTGTGTAAGTGATATGTTCTGGCCAATCAAATGCGGCATTGTCACACTTCAATTTGATTGGTCGGAAATAGTTTGTTCCTATCATAACTCTTCCCTTCCTCAACTATAAATAGGGGTCTTCATAACCGAGAAAAGATACTAAAAATTATAACAAGAAGCAAGAAAGAGCTTGTGGATCAAACGCTGCAAATTCCTCCACAAGTTCAAGTTCAAGCAATCAAGTTCAAGTTCAAGCAGTCAAGTTAAAGCTAAAGAACGAAGAACAAATCAAGTTCAACCTCAAGTTTAAAAACGAAGAACAAATCAAGGTTCAAGGAGTACGAGTTCAAATCAAAGTTCGTGCTAGTTAAATTCAAGATCATCGTTCATGATAACAAATATAGATTCGAGATCAAGCTCATAGGCCCTGAATTTACATTGGAAAAGAAGAATCAGAGAATTCATAGAGATTGTACACTCAAATAATTGAAATCAAATACTACGATTGTTGCAATTTTTTCCAGCCTCGCTTATTTTCTCGACGCAAATTTATTGTCTACAATGCCGAAACAACCTACGGACCTCCAAATCAACATCTGGACATGCCCTAAGACTAAAATCACCATAGAGAGCTACTGGAACCGACGAAACTCCATTCCACATCAACATCCGGACACGCCCTAAGATCAAAATCATCATACAGAGTTATTGGAACAGACGAAACTCCGTTCCAGAGTCGTCTTTACACAAGTCCAATTACGGTCAACTCGTATGACTTTAACTTTCAATTTAAGGACTATGTGTTCCATTCCAGTCCGAAACTCCCGAACCTGACACCAACCATCCCGGCAAGTCAAGTAACCCCAAAATGAGATACAAAGAGAAATGAATAGGGCATCGGAGCTAGCACTCTATATGTCGAATTACACTAAAAGAAAACACGTGCATGAGTTCATGCAGTTTCAAAGAACATTATAAAAGAAATTTATTATGTGATCGATATATATAACTTAATAAAATTAAAATTAAAAAGTGAAGTAAATATACTAATTAATCAATGAAGAAAATTATCATAATTTATAAACTTATTGGTATAACATAACCTCAATTAATAACAAAAAATATACTATATCACTTTTTTAAAGTATTATTTATATAAATTATATAATATACAATAAGAAGAAAAATTTAAAAATAATTTTGAATTTTGGAGGCCTAAGGCTAGGGATGGCAATGGGGCAGTGCGAGTTTTAGCATATGCAGGGTGGTGCGGGTTTNGGGGTGGTGCGGATTTAGACATACGCAAGTGCGGTGCGGTGCGGGGCGGGTCAAAATATATTTTTTTAAAATCCTTTATGGGTGCGGTGCGGGTGCGGGTTTTAACTTTTTGCAAACTTACAACTGTAGGCGTATAAAATTTATGGAATTAAATTCATAAATTAATTTGGACTATATTTTAAATTCAAGATATATTGGTCCAAATAAATATTATGGGCTAATATAATTAGATTAATTATATATATCCAATATATATAGATTAAATAAATAAGTCTTAATCCATTGGGCTAACCCATTTAATTGGGCTAAAATGATGAGCCCACTTCATTAAGCCCAAGATGCCATCTTCCTAGAGGCCAAGTTTGGTAACACGCGTCAAATGACGTGGCACGCCAAGTCGAACGGAAGAGCCAATGGGATCATGTCACGTGTCAAAATGATAAGGCATGCCAAGTCACATTAAAAGGCCAATGCAACCGCGTCACGTGTGTAAGTGACATGTTCTGGCCAATCAAACGCGGCCTTGTCATACTTCAATTTGATTGGTTAGAAAGAGTTTGTTCTTATCATAACTCTTCCCTCTCACAACTATAAATAGGGGTCTTCATAACCCAGAAAAGGGACCAAAAGTTATAACAAGAAGCAAGAGGGAGCTCGTGGATCAAACGTTGCAGATTTCTCTAAAAGCTACAAGCATTCAAGTGTTGTAAGGATTAAAAGGTCAAGACAAAGATTCAAGAACGAGCTGCAAGCCCTTAGATTAAAAGTACGTCAAGATCAAGATCAAGCTTCAAGCACTTGGATTAAAATAAAATGAAATTCAAGATTAAGCTCGGAGGCTCTTTTATTTACTATTGAAAAGAAGAATCAGAGGATTCATAGAGATTGTAACATTCAAATATTTAAAATAAAATATTACGATTGTTGCAATATTTTTTCAGTCTTGATTTTATTTTCTCGACGCAATTTATTGTCTACAAATTCTGGCACACCTAATGGGACAATCTCTACATCTCATCTCAACTTCTCAGTCACCGAAGTTCAAGAACATTGAAATGGCTTCAAAGAAAATCAACTCTAGTTCAACTTCCACCAAGGATGCTAATTCTAGGTTCTATGCTGATATGGAAAGCATCCTCGATGTTACTTTTGGAAGCTTTGGACCAGTTACGAGGAGCAAAGCAAGCTCGTTAGGACAACAAACACCCCAACTGTCGTCCGCATCAGTTTTGGATCTTCATCCTCAAAAGGAGCAAGACCTTTCACAAACGCACCCGAAGGAGGAAGCGATGTTGCTGAAAAGAAAAAGAAAACTTTTGCTCTCCTTGACCTCTCCGGATCTAAGCACTCTGCTGTGAAGAAAGATGATGATGCTTCAAGTAATGGATCCTCCCCACTTATACCACATAGTGTGAGCTAATCAAGGATCAATTTGTGTGAAAATCCATGCTACTCTTCATCATCCACGACAATCATGCAAGTCATGGTGACAAATACTTCATCTGTGGAGGAGCAGTTGGCAAACTTGACGAAAGCAATCGCTGGCTTGACCAAGTGCATGCAAAATCAAGATGCTAGAATCGACAAGCTAACAGATAGGGTGAGAATCTTGATGGAAGAAGAATTCACCTATGCACCTGACAAACTCCCAGAAGTTCAAGAGATTGATCCTCCCCCAAGACAAGTTGCATCCACTAAGGAAATTCCAGTCTCTTCGAAAGGGATGATTCCAATCAATCAACTAAAGGAGTTCATTGAAGGGACTATAAAAAATAAATATGAAGTCGCTTCCAGGTCCTCCTTTACCTACGCAAAGTCGTACACTTTAAGGATCGATATGTCGAAGATGCCTGCTGGCTATCAACCTCCAAAATTTTAATTTTTTCATGGCAAAGGATATCCAAAGCAACATGTGGCGCACTTGGTTGAGACATGCAACAATGCTGGGACTTATGGAGATTAACTCGTCAAGCAGTTTGTCCGCTCATTAAAAGAAAATGCTTTTGATTGGTATACGGACCTCAAGGATGGATCTGTTGATAACTGGGATCAACTAGAGCAAGAATTCCTCTATCGCTTTTATAGCACGAGACGTACTGTGAGTATGATAGAACTTACAAATACTTGTCAATGAAAGGGTGAACCAGTTATCGACTTTATCAATCGTTGGAGGAATGCAAGTCCCAACTACAAAGACAGGCTTAGTGAAGCTTCATGCATAGAGATGTGCATCCAAGGCATGCATTGGGGATTGCGCTAGATCTTGCAAGGTATCAAGCCTAGCACATTTGAAGAACTTGCAACTCGTTCCCATGACATGGAATTGAGCATGGCCTCTACTAGAAATGAAAGGATGCCCATCTATGAACCTCGCAAGGGGAATGACAAACAAGAAGTCAGGAAGTAGGGCAAGTTCGTACCCAAGCTTGAAAGAAAAAAAGCTATGAATGTCAACACATCACCTGTAAAGTTCACGACGAAGGTGAGCAAGAAGCAGAGTATCAAATCCACTTCTTTTCAAGATAATCCAATTGGAAAGTTGACTCTAAAAGAAAATGCAAGAGAAAGAGTAACAATTTCTGAATTTTGATGTGCCAGTTATTTTAAAGAACTCCTCGAGTTAAATCTCATTGAGCTTCAGGAGATGAAGCGACCAAATGAAGCTGGGAAAATAAATGACCCAAATTACTGCAAATACCATCGACTTGTAAGCCACCCTCTGGAGAAGTGCTTTGTCTTCAAGGACAAAGTTAGGGACTTGGCTTGCAAAAAGAAGATCGTGCTTGAAGATAAGAAAGCAAGCGCAAACCAAGTATCTATTACCTTTGGCTCATTCAGTCCGGATATATTATGTGGTTTTAAAGAAAATAAAGATGAAGAATTACTGGAGAGCGACAAAGCTGAAGTCAATCAACCTGATGATGATGAAGGTTGGACATTGGTGACTAGTCGTAGGCACCACAGAAGGAGCCCACAAAAAGAATCAGTAGAACAACCAACAAGGAAAATGATGGTAAAACTACCAAGGAGATGGAATCCGGTTAAGCACTTAAAGAAAGTAAAAGTGGAGGTGCGCCACTCCCAAAAGCCACGAAATCCAGTGACCTTGGAGGAGTTTTTAC
>AWOL01S0025592.1:0-21414 GCA_000715115.1 Nicotiana otophora
ATACAGAAGCTTCACCGGCTTTGCAACTTGTCCGAACCTCGTTCTAAAATTAGGATATGACTCCAATAGAAAAGAAGCCACGCGAAGCGCACGCTCCCTAGAAGATTTAGAAGACTCAAAGAGAAGGAGGGTTTCGTAGCAGTTTATATACAGTTCAAACAATATCAAAGCGGTAAAAAGCGGCATTTAGCACATTAGGCTCAAACACGTAAAAATCAGATAATAGACAAAAACCAAGTATAACAGTTATTCTAAGCTCGAATTCTGAACCCTGAACCAGAGATTCTGGGTTCGGTCCCCAGCAGAGTCGCCAGAGCTGTCACACCTCCTTTTTTCCCCGAAAGGGATAGGGGATAAGGGAGTTTTTCTAATTAAAGTGACAATATTCGAAATGGAATATTTATTAAATACAGAGTTACCACTTGGAATAAGTTATGGTGTCCCAAGTCACCGGTTTATTTTAAATCCCAAATCGAGGAAATTTGACTCTATTTATGGTGTGCGAACACAGAAGACCGGGTAAGGAATTCTGTTAACCCGGAAGAAGGTGTGAGGCACTCCCGAGTTCTGTGATTTTAGCACGGTCGCTCAACTATTAATAATTGGCATAATTATCTGATTTAATACCTGTTTTAAAACCTAGTGTGTGTTTTTATCTTCTAAACCACTTTTAATTTTGTTTGAACAGGTCGCGATGTCGCGCACTCGTTTGTTTTTGTACATATTGCGAATCGCGCCATGTGAAACGCACCCGCGATTTACAACATGTTAATTTTATTATTATTCGAAGTTATAGTCGGGTCACATGAAATGCACACCCGAATTGGGATTTACGTGTCGTGACCATGCCACGGGAACCGTACCCATAGTCATGATGTTTTATTTTTAATGTGCCTAAAAGCAAACTACGAGTGTTCGTGAACTATTAATTTTCCTTAAATTCGAGATTGTTATAAGGCCATGGATTATGGAAGTTGTTGTGGATAGAGTGTTAGCTTTTGTCCTTGTTAAATTGCCATATAGTCCCGGAAGCCCGCTATACATAACTAATTTGTATTCTGCCAAAGAAAACTCCTTATGCAATCAAATTTAATTACTTAATCTAAATTACTAAACTCATACATGACTGCCCATATTAGCCGAGCAAATTGAAGGCCATTACTCAAATATAACTAATACCACGTGTATACCCAGAACAACAGGAAAAAAGAATCAACAACAATGAAACGTTATTTTTTATAAATAAACAATTGAAGATTGCTTAGTCTAACAATTCTAACAAACTACCAAAAAGGAAACAGTAGTAGCAAAGATTAATTAATCTAACAATTCTAACAAACTAGCAAAGAAAAACAGTAATAACAAACTACCAAAGGAAAAACGATGATAGAACCAAGGATACAATAGGAGTATATCACAAAATTTCACAAATCAGGTACAGTAGTAGCAACGAGTACCGGCTATTTTACTTTAGATTTAACTGAATCGATAGAGAAGAAATTGCATGCCCCTATTTTACCTTAGCTTTAAAATTTTCAGATCTGACCGGCTAATAGTAAGATTCACGAAACCACAGCTACATACACGCAGCAACATGCCTCATCATCATTATTAATTACTATATAAATTCAATTAACAAATACGAGATACTATAAATAGGCCTGAATCAACACTTATGTACAATTAGTTAATGACATAATACCAAACAGTGATAAGAACTGCTAAATCCCACAAAGAAACACATAATTATCACTGCCATATCATTGTAAGCATGTTCTAACTGAATCAAAAGGAGAATTACATGACCGAGAAGGAGAAACAGTACCTTAACAGCAGTAATAAAGTTCCAAATAACCAAGTCAAGGCCGAAAAGCACAGCTACGAGTTGAGATCAGCTACTAATTGAAAGATACAACAGCAAACAAACAGCTAACTCACTCTTTTGGAGAAACCCAGAACTTAGAACAACTTTGAAATCTTCTCTTCTACAGCTTCTCTTCTTTTTTTGATTTTTAAAAAAATTGTTGTTTCAGATCTGAAATTAAGTTTCGAATTCGCAGAAACTTTGTTTTTTTGTTTTTTTAGCTTTTTTTTGAATGCTTGTGGGAATCTTTGGATCAATTTTTGTGTGTGTGAGGGTGCGTGTATTAGTGGGTGAAGGTGAGAAATGAGAGTGAAGAAGAAGAAGAAGAAGAAGAAGAAGAAGAAGAAGAAGAAGAAGAAGAAGAAGGGGTGGCGACTGATTTTTTTAGGTTAAGGGGAGGGGATCGCCCGTTTTCAAAGAGAGGGCGGAAGGTCTATTTTCAGATCTATCCTAAAGTGTGGATGAGTGAAAAATATATAGGTCTAGGTATATAGATTAATTGGTGGCCAAGAAAAAAAGTGTGTATGGCATGTGCATTTTTTGAGAGAGAGAGCATGTGAGTTTGTTACAAAAGATAAGTAAGAATCTTGCCACATGAAAATGACTCATTGACTCTTTCTTTAATTAATATATAGTTTTTAAAGAGTGTAAAATAAAAGTACTAGCTAAATATTTTAAAATCAAGAACATATAATTTTTGTGATTTTTAATTTTCTTAAATAAAACCTACTAAAAATGAAGTTAAGGTTAAAATATGTAGATTAAACTTAAAATTATTTACATACTAAAAAGCGTTGAAAAATCACAAGTATGGTAAAAAACATTAGGTGCTCACAATTATAATATTGTTTGACTAAATTCCGCACTACCAAACATGACATTGGTTTTAGGAAAACATAAGCTATCCAAACATATTGAATATACAAGACGATACACATACCCGATCAAAAGGAATATATATTCTTTAGTAGTAATAAATTGTTGTTGTTTAGGATTATAAACGGAAAAATGGCGATTCTTTGGTCTCCGAAAAATTAATTCACCATATTCTCTGTGCAACACAAAAAATTACTGTATTTTACAAAATAATGTTGGCAAAGTTGTGGTACGTGGCGAAGTTTCATTAACTATTTCCAACGTCTTCTTCCGTGATCCCGATATCCAGTTCTAACTCTTTACTCCATATATTGTTGTTGGATTTGCCGCCATATAAACTAAGACTACCTTTAAAAGTAGTCAACTGAAACAACTCATTAACACCGACAAAATTTGGTGTTGAAAGCTCGTTCAGTTTGACTGACTTCACATCAAAATAAATAATTGTAGAAGCTCTACTTATATACTGGTCAAGTTCTTGATCCAGAGACCGATATACACAACCCTCAACGTCAGAGGCGTACGCAGGAGCGGTGTCACAATTTTAAATAGTGAATGACCAACAATTCACTTTAATAATATCATAATTAGAAAAACACCGTTCAAATAATAATAATAAACCACAATTCAGGTATATTACGACAACTCTTATCGATGAATTTTCATTTATAAAAATGTATCAAAATAACCTCATTAGGAATAATATTAAATACCCTTTTTATATAAAGTACCAAGAATTCACACAAAAAGTTTATCATTTATTTGATTCCATAAATCGTTCTTAATCAATTTCGTGCGAGGAGAGAAGATGAAAGGACAAAAAGAAGATTAAAATAAACTTGAAATATCAGCCAAATAATTTATTATGCTATATTAACCAAATTTGACTCTTGACATATTGGTCGAGAGACTCTCTCATAACGCTAATAGGTCAGTCGTTCAAACTTCACCGAACACAGTTTCTAGTTTTTGCATGATGCAAAAAATAATTTAAAACAGAAAATGAAGTTGCCTAGTTTTGAACCTCCGGCATCTCCCAAATATCTGGGGTGCTTGACCAAATCTACTACACATCCAATGTGTCAAGTGGTGCCACGTTTACTCTATTTAACCTCTTTTCATTTTTGTATTTTAATTATATATATATTTTTCCGGCGAAGCGGTGTCACGCCTAAGGTAGATCCGCACCTACTCAACGCTAATTCTCCGATCGCATGAATATGACCATGATTTAGTTTCTTGTTCTAAACTAGGAAGACATTGTTCTAAGATTGGAAGAGTTGTTTTTGTCGTCCAATTGTTGCTATTCACACAACAAACAACGTGAAACAAGTTATAAATCAATATAACCTTGTAATCTTCAGTTGCAGAATCATAAGTCATAACTCACACCACAAGCGCGAGGAAGCATGTAATGTAGGACTCCATAACGCTTGCAGTAAATAGATTTGATCAAAACTGGACATATATGGGCATGGATGATAGTCTTTTCCAATTACTTTTGATTACCGGTAGCTAAATAACTACAGAACGGCTCAAACATTGGACATGGGATCACGATTTTCCTTTTTTCCTTTTTTGGCATTTCATCTTTTGATCAGTCAATTATAACCACTTCACATATTGAGGAGTGAGGACTTAAGTCCGATTATTTAAAAAGTGAAGGAAAACAACATACAACATTGTTTTTAATTTCATGATCCTACTTTTTTTTTTTTTTACACATAACAAATTTATCTTGTACAAATAAGAGATTTAAAAATGACACTTTCTTAATTTCAACATTGTAAATGACTATGGAGGCCCATTTTCTCTTTACTTATCGATTTGGGGTCAAATGATTTTAGGGGTTTTTACAAACTTATTTTTAGTTTTATGACTCTATATATCTCTTTTTTTTACACACGAGAGATTTACTTTTACATATAAAAAATATAAAAAAACACTTTCTTAATTTCTACATTGTAGTAATATTTATTGTTTGTTCTCATTCTCATTTACCTCAAAATCAATTAAACGCTTTAGCTACAATTATTTTACTTAAGGTGTTCCTTCCGCTTTTTTACATAGCAATAGTTTTATGATTTAGAGCGTATCTAAAGCGCATACACTAAAATTTAGTAAAAATGTTCATTTAGCGCGCGGTGCAGCCAAGGTAAAAACTTACCCACACCAGGTGTTTACACCAAATTTAGTTAAGTTAACTATGAGATAATATTAAGGTCTAGTAGGAGTATTATATTCAATAAATAAAATTTTTTAAAAAGACAATAGAATCATAACATAACTAATTACAAAGTTTTAGGGTTGCCGTCATCATCTTTATCTTATTTCCTGTAATCTTCTTGGAAAAGTTGGTTTATCAAATGTAAGGTTGCAATATTACTACTTCAACCACCTACAACCAATAAAATTGCGCTGATCCTGCTCAGTGAACTAATTGAGAGTCTTTTTGGTGGAATAAAGCTTCGCTTTTTTGTAACTTTTGTATTTACATGTATTGTGTTTCGATGGTTGGACAACACTTAGTTTGAGCAGAATAGGAGAACTAATATTATTTCTCACAATTAACTTACCAGTAAAAATCATGTGACCAACAGTGTAATTATTGGAAGATCGTGGAAGAACTAATAGATGATTTTGTTATAAAAATGTGAATTTGTAAATGGCAAGGACGAAATAATTTTCTTGACTTTTTATCACTCCACAAGAATTATTGGAGTATCTTGGCAATAAGAATTGATAAAAAAGTATCACTATTTTCAATCGATCTATTTGCCGTTAAAGAGAACAAGGGTATAACAAGGTTATTAAGGATAATTTATATTATTATATTTAAGATCACGTGGCAAAACAAATGATAGCTAACTATGGTTAAGTACTAATAATTGCAGTTAAATAAAGTGACAATTGTCATTTATTTATTTGTCGGGTGCAAACATCCGGTGCGGGTAAGTTTTTACCGTGCAATCAATGGGTACCTGTAACAGCTAAAAGGAAACTAAAAGAAAAGATTAACAATATGAAAGTATGTATTGTTATGAAAATAATTATAATGTGGATGCCCATTTATTACTCCGCTATAGATAATCTTCCTGAAAAAGATTATCTGTTTGTTACTCTATTGAAGTTTATCTACAAGCAGCTGATGCAGGCAGGTTGTAAGCAACTCAATGAAATAATTTGCAGTAGCTTTTTATTAAACATGCAAGTTGCAAGCAGCCCATGCAGACAACTTACAAGCAGCTCAAGAAAAGCCTCGCAGATGCTTCATTTTTTCTATAAATAGAGGAGTTTTTAATTCATTATGTACAATAGTTTGAAGTTGAATAAAAATATCAATCTCCCTCTATACTTGTCTTCGATTTATTTACTTTACAGTCTTTATTTTATAACACGTTATCAGCACGAGACTCTGCCATTTTGAGCACTTAATTCGAATTTAATTTCTACTTCAGCGTTCATCTCCGATTTAAGGCGACACTCTTATGTCCGTGATTAGATCTTGTTCATTCCGAGCATCATAAGGCATATTTTATCCTTGAGGAGTGTTCATCTCCGATTTAAGGCGACACTCTTATGTCCGTGGTTAGATCTTGTTCATTCCGAGCATCATAAGGCATATTATATCCTTGAGAAGGTGAGTTTTTCTTCTTGGCAGTAGTGATGTAGATATCACTTACATCTGGAGTGGCCAAATTTACGTAATTTAATTTGAGCATTTTGGTTATATTTTAATATCATTATCATCACTTACTTGGTTATATGTTACATAACAGTACCTATTTTGGTATTTATTTTCATCCTAATTATGTTAATAAAGGATTACAAAGTAGATAACATTGTTAGATCCACTTAAACTCCAAGAGGGTTTGCAAGAAATATACAACCACCAGAAGTGGTTATGTTTCGTATATCTCATTGTAACTAAATTTTGTACCAGAAGTGGTATATGCCTATGGCCACCAGAAGTGATAATTTAGTCTATGGTTACAATTAGAGATAAGCTAGAGAAATATTCTCTATATTATGGACGCCCCGATTTACTCCTGAAGTAGTAAATATTTTAAAAGAGGTTGAATCATCACAATTGATGTGATCAATGCGCGTTCAGATAATTATATTTGATTTCATGAAGGATAAGAATTTTTAATAAATATTAATCCATTTCCTGAAGTGAATGTGATAATATTAATAAAGCCATAAATATGAACGCGCTCTTGATGTAAATATATTACAATTCACCTCCAGAAGAGTTAATATGATTGAGGGAATATATACTCAATATTTCATATTTTAAATTTGCTCCTGAAGAAGTAACACAATTGAAAATTCCTCCTGAAGTAGAAAAATATTATGAAAAGGTATTTTCTTGTGCTTAAACAATTGTCTTTATATTTTTTATTTGATTAGAATTTTCTCTCATGATACCAGAAGTGTATGAGCAATATTTGATAGTACAAAATGTATCAAAAACTCCCGAAGAACTAACTGTTTGTCTAGAAGACACGTGGCACCAGTAATGTCCAAATAATATTAGATTGTGGATAATAAATTAAGGCTCTCGAAGAGCTTATATACAAATATGTCATTCAAATTATATGATTATGGTCAAAACATATATTGTAGTAAACCTGAAGTTTACTAATACAAATGGCTATCATATTGAGACTACAAATGACTAGAAGATTGAAAATCTTCATGTTTCCACAATCATAGGGGGTAAAATAATATGTATGTGAGAAGTGACCCGCCTTATTTTTCAATTTGTACTATATCATATATCACAGTAAACCAGAAGTTTACTAATGCAAAAGCAGTCACAGTAAACCAGATATTTTACTGAGGCAAAAGTAGCTACTGTAAACCAGAAATTTACTGATATAAAAGTAGTCACAGTAAATCAGAAGTTTACTGATGCAAAAGTTTATGCCACATTAAACCAGAAGTTTACTAATGCAAAAGCAGTCACAGTAAACCAGATATTTTACTGAGGCAAAAGTAGCTACTGTAAACCAGAAATTTACTGATATAAAAGTAGTCACAGTAAATCAGAAGTTTACTGATGCAAAAGTTTATGCCACATTAAACCAGAAGTTTACTTAGAGATAGCATATGGCATGATAAACTTGAAGTTTTCATTTGCCATTTTTAAACGAGCTATTTGAGAATCAGATAAACATATACTGAAGAACTAGAAGATTCTTCAAGAATTCTCTTGTGTTGCTTGTTCTCATAATAAATTGATTAACCAGCTAACGTTGGGACAAAAATCCCTGAATTCTGGAATATATTAAAGGTGAATATGGGCCGATTCACCTATCATATTAACCACTTATAGATGCATATATGAGATGATTACATGTGTGTTTATTGTCAACCTGTAGTTTGGCATTTGAAATTGCCTTTCTTAATTAAGAGTATAATTTTCAGATTATGAAATCAAGATAGTTCATCTTGATGATGCTGGTTTATATCCAAACTAGTTTAGCATTGAATACCTCCTATTAATGGCTAAACTATTGCTTATGAGAACAAAGCCTCATATATTTGTCTAAGATTTTCTAAATTGCATACAACATTACTTATATGCATGAGACCAATAAAATATGATAAGTCATCCCCTCACAATTGGTTTAGGATCAGAAACCAAATATTTTTACTATCTAATAACTTTTGATGTGTGGTATATGATTAATTTCTCTACCACAATGCACAAAGATAGGCTTCCCAAAGAAGGTTGGGGATATGAGTTAGGTTTTTTAACATTTGGGGGATGGAATAAACAACTGAAAAATATGCTATATGAATCGAATTATCATTAATATGATCCTCACTTAGAAGACAATTCAAATCAAATGCCAGAAGCATTTGCTGATCCAAAATTCAATATCATATTTCAGCTGCAAATACTCCTATTAAAATTAAAGTCCATGAAGGATAAAGTTTACTGCATGCATGAAGTGTAGTAAATCGATCGGTTCCAAAGGTAACAATCATTGAAAAATAATAGGAGCAAATGATCAAAATGATCATAATGAGGAGGAAATGAGCTCTAGAAGAGCCTGCATAACATTTCATGAAACTCCAGAAGAAGTTCAGGTACCTAAAAATAAAGAAAGTGATAAGATCTCAACAAGTTATGTCACTTAGGAACCGATACAAAATGATCGTCGACGATATATTTAATACATTATAGTGCACAATATTATGAGGATCAGACCTGTAGTCCAGACACTTGAAGATATCATGCCATTTAGATGCAAATCATAACCTATATGACTCATTTGATCAAATTTATATAAAGATCCCTGAAGGATTTAAAATGCTTGAAGCATATAATTCAAAGTCTCGAGAAATGTACTCAATCAGATTACAAAAATCTTTGTATGATTTAAAATAATCAGGGCGCATGTGGTATAATCGCCTCACTAAATTGATGAAGGAAGGTTATATAAATGATGGCATTTGTCCATGCGTTTTTACAAAGAAAACAACATCAGGGTTTGTTATACGTGCTGTTTATATTAATGACATAAATCTCATAGGAACTCCAGAAGAGCTCCAAAGGGAAAAACTTTGTCTTAGTCTACAAATTGAATATTTAGCAGACAGGATCTTTATCTATCAATCTGTCTATACAAAAAATATCTTAAAACGCTTTTACATGGACAAAGCGCACCCATTAAGTACACCAAATGAGTGTTCGATCACTTGAAGTGAATAAGGATCCGTTCTGACCTCAAGAAAAAGATGGTGAACTCCTTGGTCCTGAAATACTCTATCTCAGTGCAATTGGTGCACTTATGTATCTTGCTAATACTAACAAAGGTGGTGGCTATCATATTGGTTATGCAGATGCAAGTTATTTATCCGATCCCCATAAAGTTCGATCTCAAATCGGGTATGTGTTTACATGTGGAGGTATTATCATATCATGGCCCTTCACAAAGCAATCTATTGCTACTACTTCTTCTTCAAATCATGCTGAGATAATAGCTATTCATGAAGCAAGTAGGTAATCCGTATGGTTGAGATCAATGATTTATTTTATTCAAGAAAAATGTGGTTTGGAATGTGATAAAAGATTCACAATTTTATACGAAGACAATGCTGCATGCATAGCCCAATTAATGGGAGGATTTATAAAAAGGAGATAAAGCGAAGCACATTTCACCACAATTATTCTACACACATGATCTTCAAAAAAATGGTGACATCGATGTGCAACAAATTCGTTCAAGTGACAATCCAGCAGATTTGTCCACTAAATCTTTGTCAACTTCAACTTTTGAGAAGATGGTATACAAGATTGATATGCAGAGACTCAAATATTTGGAACAAAGTTTTCATCAGGGTGAGTGAAGTACGCGTTGTACTCTTTTTTACTTACTAAAGTTTTTCCCATGGGTTTTTTCTTGTAAGGTTTTTAACGAGGCAACTAGAATTGCGTATTACTAAATATGTGTACTCTTTTTCCTTAACTAGAATTTTTTTCACTGGATTTTTCCTAGTAAGGTTTTAACGATGTACAATATCTTTTAATAAACATCCAAGGGGGAGTGTTATGAAAATAATTATAATGTGGATGTCCATTTATTACTCCGCTATAGATAATCTTCCTGAAAAAGATTATTCGTTTGGTACTCTATTGAAGTTTATCTACAAGCAGCTGATGTAGGCAGGTTGCAAGCAACTCAATGAAATGATTTGCAACAGCTTTTTATTAAACAAGTAGGTTGCAAGCAACTCAATGAAATGATTTGCAACAGCTTCTTATTAAACAGGCAGGTTGCAAGCAGCTCATACAAACAGCTTACAAGCAACTCAAGAAAAGCCTCACAGCTGCTTCCTTTCTTTTATAAATAAAAGAGTTTTCAGTTCATTATCTATATAAGTTTGAAAGTTTAAATAAAATATCAGTTTTTCTCTGTAGTTATGTTAGATTTCTAACATTTGGAGATGGAATAAACAACTAGAAAACAAGTTACTTTGCAGTCTTTAATTAAGTAATAGATAAATGTAGATCTCACAAATTTTCTTGTGCATTTCAGAAAAGGACAAAAAAGAAGAAGATAAGACATGCTTTCTTGTGCTTGGGGCCTGATCTAAACATAGGAATTTAGGTTTTCACGTCACTTAAAAAATGTAATGGTACACTTGGTCAACAATGAACTCTTGGAATTGAAATCCCTTCATACTAAGTTAGTATATGGGCTTGGTTGAACAGGCTTGTCTGGCTGGGCCATCAGATCCAATGGAAGCTCATTACTGCTATCATTCTGGGGCAGCATAGGCATTCGTACTCTGCGCTAGTCAGTTTTCGAATTGGTAATTGAAACATAGCTAGCGTTTGCAAAGTTATTGAAAAATAACCACTATTTTGCTGCAACACGGAAAGTTCCAGCGTAATATACTAGAGATTGGAACACCTGTGTATGAACTTCCAGCATATTATGTTGGAACTCCAGCATACAGAAAGTTCCAACATAATATACTGGAGATTAGAGCACCCGTGTATGGACTTTCAGCATATTATGTTGGAAACCAAGTACATTATAAAATTTCAGCATGTTATGCTGGAAGTTTACATGTAAAAAAATTGAACTCCAGCATATTATGCTGGAATATTTTCTGGATTTTGAACAGTGTTTTTGTTCAAATTTATCTTTTAAATGAAAAGTGGCTAAATTTTGATTACTTTCAAAACCGTGACTATTTTTGAATTTCTCCCAATAAACGGCCAGTAGGACCAGAGACCCAGGCCCAACAGGTGCCACTTTTTATTAGGGAAGTTACAGCTCGGTCAAAAATATGCATGGATTATAAACTAATTTTTTTTATATATATATATATATATATATATATATATATATATATATATATATATTTTATATCTTCCACCTTTTGTTTTTTGAGCGGACAGTTATTTATTTTAATTTCTCTTTTTTCTTTTTGAATGGACAGTAGTACATACAACACTTTAGCACCCCATAAATGGAGAGATTTGCACAAATAGGATGATTTAAGTGCACTGTTTATATTTTGTCTTTAGTTTTGCTAAAAAGGCCGTAGAGCTATATTACAGGACGAATTAAAAAAAATAACCAACACTTTGTCCGATCAAAGCACAATTTTTATATTTTGTTACTAGGAAAACAAGACTTGAATATTCAAAGGCTATACTCATTCATGCATTCAAAGTCAATATGTAATGGTTACAATTTTTATAAATTTCAATTTTGGATTTTGCTACTGAAAATCCATATATAGTTGATATCTTTTGTCTAGTGTAAGTACAAGGATATGTGTTTCTTCTTCTTAAACTACAGAAAGGAAAAGAAAAGAAAAGAAAAAAGATTTTCCATCAGAAACTCAATCCTTTCATACTTTTATTTTCCTTCACTTTACCACTTGGTCTTTCTAATAATGAAGAGCTCAATTATTTTTTGCATGGTAATTTGCTTGAGGCTTCGAATATAAAAGGTCCAACACCATGGAAATCAAACATGGGTGGCTGGACAGGGGCAGGACCAGGATTAACAGGTGGTTTAGGTGGTAGGATAGGTTTCAATAAAGCACCAGATTTTCCACCATTGAAGTTTGTTGGGACATTGCAAATGGGTTTCGGTGATTTCACTAAGTATACCTTGCATTTGTGAATATCTGCTCTGGTTAAAGACATGGGCATGATCACGAATTCACCATTCTTGTCTGTCATGGCTGTTTGAACATTTGCCTTCCATGCATTATTGTGACAAACTAGCTTCACTACAGCTCCTGCAAAAACAGTACAACCATTGAAATCAAAAGCTCAATCAGAAGAGGGAAATAATGAAGTAAAAAGTAGACACTCCAATTTACTAATTAATAGGAGTATGGATTTAATTAGGTTATGTACACTAACAATAATTTTCTTTTTACACGTACGTGTATTCTCTTGTTCCAAGATTATTTAAAATTGAAAGAGTTCATAGTTCTTAACACTCAATTCATTAAATTTGTATCCAAAATTTAATATTATATTTGTTACTAAGATTTTAGTAACTTTTCACTCGTTCAGTTGAACCAGTAGCACAAAGGCTGCACTCGTCTTTGTGTATTTTAATATGTTACGTTGTATAGTAACTTGTCTTTGTTTTCTGTTTTACGTGTATAAGAAGGTTTAGTGATTTGTTTTAGTAATTGCAAATAGAATGAGATGGCAATGAAGAGAAAATTAAGGTTGTGAAATAACCCTGGAGTGGGGAAGCTTTATAGAGAGTGGGAAGCCCTCTGCTGTTGCAAGATTTGCAATGAACACGGCCAACGACAATTAGAGGCTTCCCAGCAGGATGAATCAAGGGTGGTGGCAGCTTAACTGGTGGAATAAATGGTGGAGTCAGAGTTGGTGGAGATGGTGTTATAATAGGTGGCTGATCCGTTGGTGGTGCAGGCTCAATAATTGGTGGCTCGTAATCAGAAGGTGGTGGCTCTACGGTTGGAGGCTCATGATCAGAGGGTGGAGCAGGTGGCGAGTCAACAATTGGGGGTTCATCATAAGTAGCTGGTGGCGGAGGTGGCTGAGTATATGCTGGTGGTGGTGGTTTCCTTATTGGTAGCTGAGTAGCTGGTGGTGGTAGTTTTGGTGGCTGAGAAGGTGGCGGTGCCCGTTGCATTGCCGGTGGTGGTGTTGCTCGTTGCGTTGCTGGTGGCTGAGCAGCCGGTGACGGAGATGGTGGTTGATTTGCTGGTGGCGGTGGAGGTGATTGTTTTGGTGGTTGAGCTGGTGGCGGTGGCGGAGGTGGTGACTTAGCTGCTGGTGGTGGTGGTGACTTAGCAGGTGGCGGAGGGGATGACTTAACTTGTGGTGGTGGTGACTTAGCTGGTGATGGCTTGTTTACCGGTGTAGGGCTAGAGGGGCTTTTCTTGGGAGACTTTCCAAAGAATAAGTGAACTGTTGAGAAGATTGGATGGTGTTGTCCTTTGTCTAATGATGAGCTTTCAATTCCTTCACCAAAGCTAAGCTCTGAGAATGAGCTGAGTACTAAAACTGAAACTTGTATGAGCACTAGGGTCTTTAGTGATGTAAAAGCCATAGCTGTAAACAACTATGGGTAAAAGGAAGTAAGGTGAATGAATTTATAGGAGCACGAAAAGGTATATTATGAAGTTTATGTCATTAAATATAAATAAAGGAAAAGAAAATTGAAAACCCATTTTTCATATGAAGTACCCCTCCGTCTAATATTTAAAATCGTGGTTACTAAAAATAGTTGTCTCAAATTATTTGTCATTTTAAAAGTTCAAGACGAAATTGATTATTTTTTTCCTTTTTTATCCTTAGTAATAATTGTTCTTGAAGATGGAAATAACACAAAAATAAAATAAATATTTAATGAAGAGAGATTATATCTTATGACATAAATAAGGGTAGAATAGTTCAATTCATTTCCTAATTAATATTTTTTGAGGGACATGTAAAAGAGAAACACGACATATAATATGAGACAGTGGAGTACTATTTAACTAGTTTTTTGTTTTCAGCTGGTCAACAACAACNTAGTTCAATATTCATATAGGGCCAATTAATGTGAATTCACATTGCTTAAAACTTATTAAAGAGAAAATAACTCTGTATCAGGTTACTATTTCCGCTTCTTGTAATGTTTGACTTTCCTAAAGTTTCAAAAATTTGTCTGTTGATACGTTTAAAATGAATAAAATGTCAAGAGTCAAGACCAACATATAAGATATCTTGCAGAAGTATAGTCTATGTAGCAAATTATCATAATAATCACCTTTTTGTGTTTGGGGTCCTGTAATTTAGGCTAAGAAGCAAAGTTTCGTTTATTTCAAGAAATAGGTTAACGACGGTTTATTTTAAATTAAGCATATATTATGTTTTGATATTCCGGTAACAAACGTTGTCGTACCATTTTCTCTCTTTATTTCAGAACATTCTTGGACCTGCATTTTTACATTAAAAAACTCCATCACCGTAGCAGAAATTTGATCAAACATAGGACATGGGCATAATTAATAGTCTTTCGTTGAAGGAATTCCATGTGATAAGAGTATTTTAGTTGGTTGAAAAACGACCAAACATTAGACATGATATAATTTTTCTTTTCTCATTTTGCTGTTTCTTAAAAACAACATTGCAATTAATTCGACCAAGTAATTAATGTTATTTCTAAGAAACTTTAGATCATTTAAGAATATTGTGATTTGTGAGAGACATACCTTTATTCTTCCTTTTTTTTCTCTTTCTCTAGTGTATATACTGGATGTGTATCAATTTCTTTATCTAGCCGTACATTGATTACTCATAATTTTTCAAAATTAAGCTAAAGATGATCTCGAGCATTGATTACTCATCAGCTTTCTCTTATCTTCTCAATCCTTTCCCTTATCAGTTTTGGGCTTAACCACGGAAGATGATAAGTAGTTATTACTTATTACTCTAGTATTATCTTAGGAAAATTAATTGTTGATCATCTGCTTGGGATTTTCCTTTGGTTTAAAAGGGAAGGAAAAGGGAAGGTATATCTTGTGGAATTAGTTGAGGTGAACGCAAGTTGATCATGATTACAAAAAGTGAAAGAAAACAGTTTAGATTATCTTATCCTCAACCCCATTTATTAAGAATCAAAGTTACAATTATCTAGGTTTCTTTCTTCCTGTTTACCATTTCACTTTTTCTACTATTGCATAATGTGTAGTCCTCAACTCGAAGCGTGTGGTACTGTCTTTTTTGCACTAATTTGTCCTGGAAATTGAACATGGAAAGAGGTATAGCTAAGATTTATTTATCCGAATCCAGCAACCTCGATTCTCGGCCCCAGATCAGAGAAATCCTAATAGCAACAACAACAACAACAACCCAGTATAATCCCACTAGTGGGGTCTGGGGAGGATAGTGTGTACGCAGACCTTACCCCTACCCTGGGGTAGAGAGGCTGTTTCCAAATGACCCTCGGCATCCTTCCCTCCAAGAACTCCCCACCTTGCTCTTGGGGTGACTCGAACTCACAACCTCTTGGTTGGAAGTGGAGGGTGCTTACCGTCAGAGCAACTCACCTTGTCAGAGAAATCCTAAGAGCATTGTATACGATTCAAATCGGGCATACCCGATTTCGTTGGCATGGGAGTTGCCTCGAGGGTAACCTCATAATAGATCGGGCTCGAGCTCGAAGATAAAACATCAAGCATGGAGATCGAAGTGTTCGTTGAGATCGAGGCCAGCAACAATCGAGATCAAGTATGACTGACTTCGAGTAAGGCGTAATAACAGAATGACGAGATATCAGTAACCGGTCGAAGATCACGGCGGAAATCCCGGAACATATCAAATCAAAGCGGTTATTAGTGTCAATCATGAGATCTACTTTCGTTATTAGAGTTGTACCTTATTTAGGATTCCTCTATTATATAAAGAGGGATCCCATTCACTTGTAGGGGGGACAATCACTATTCACCGATAAGAATATATACATACGATGCTTTCTTTGTTTTACTTACTGTTCATCGTTGTTTGTTCCATCCTCTATTGTTCTTAGTAAACAACCTCGAGACTATCTCGAATCGAGGTCGAGGCATTGTTTGCAGACCGGTTTGATTTATTTTATTGTCCAATTTATCTATTTAATTCATTATTTATTAATTGGTACTAGTTTAAGTCACACATCCTTAAAACCACAATATAAGTTTAATTGTTACTCAATTTTTCGGGTAAACAGTTTGGCGCCCACCGTGGGGATAAGGATAATAGTGATTGTTCAGTACTGATTCTGGTAAAACACACTATTTTACGTTTGTTCTTGTCAAGTATCTTTGCTTTTAGGTTAAAATATGTCAAACTCACAAAACGCATCCACACACGGTGACAATGACCTCGGATTCCACGATGAAAACGAAAATGTGATTGCTCTAGGAGTCGAGGTGCCACAAGCTAATCTCGGGGGAGCACCGGTTGCCAACCCAGTCGATGTCAGTTCGCACGTTGCTCTAAACGCGGACCTAGGTGCAGATTTCGATGGGAGTGTACACAGAGAAGGCCGATCTAGTGGCCAAGGAACACAGGGCAGAGGAGACGAATGAGTCAGTCTCTAAGTGATATTCGAGATGCTTCAGACTCAGCAAGCCGCTATTGCTCAGTTACAAAATCAACATAGAGCTCCGAATAGGGTCGAGCCGAAAATTACTTACCGTACCGAGCCAGTACCGGAAAGGTCAAATGGTAACGAATCGGAGACTAATCTTGCAGTAATGAAAATGCTTGAGGAGCTCACCAAAAGAATTGAATCAGGGGAGAAGAGAATCGAAGCCAACGATAAGAAAATGGAGACATACAACTCTCGAGTCATTTTATTCGAGCTTAATTCCAAAGTGTTTCAACTCTTTAATCATCCTCAAAAGTTTCTTTTTCTCATTTATCCAATTCAAGCTTAAATCAGTTTTCTAAAATCTGGCCAAAAATTCCGCATGCATGTCATATCCCTAAAACTAGCGGGAAAAGAACCAAGCATGGAATGACACAAAAGGACAAATTATATTTCATTGAGTAAACAACAAGACAAACAACCTAAAATCCGAGTTACAACCCTAAAATAACCCGGCTAATGAAAATAGCAATAAAACAGACAGACAAGACTCACACAAACAAAATAGTGGGATAGAAGGGTTTGACTCAATAAAACAAATAAAATTTGGATCACACCCTGGAATAACCCAGATAATAGAAAAAACATCAAAACAAGCTACCAAGATTCCTTCCTAGTGAGGAGGGAATGACTTTTTAATTTCTAAGCTTGACATTTAGCCACAAATTTGCACATCAGCATTACTACGACATGTAACCGTTTTGATTGCTTTGGATTCAACACTCAAATTTTGACAATTATCCCGAGCAGGACATGTCCTATTGCTCAAGTCTGGTAAAGTCAACCCCACATTTGTCGCCATTTATTTTATTTTTCACCGCCAACTTGCCTATTTGCCGTTCCGTGACCTTGGATCAACAATAGTTGTGTTTGTTCCATTGGTTGAGAAGATGCTTTTATTTTCGAAGGATCCCGGACTAGCCATTGCAAACTAACAAACCGACCACCTTTAACTAGCTTTTTATTTCAAAACAACAAGCATGTTAGAATAAACACTCTTTATTTTTTCCTTTTCTCTCTTTTCTTTTTTCTTTTTTGTTTCTTTCCTTTCTTTTTTTTTGCTTTTTCATTCGATCGAACCTGATGTGGGTTGCCTACGTATCATGTGAGAATATAAATCAGATCTTGCGTAGTTCGGGAAGATCAAGAATAAAGAAAATAAACTAACTCTCTTTTTTGTTTCTAATTTCCGAAAGAAAGACTTATAAAGAAGAAATAAAACATTTTTGGATTTCGATTTGTTTATTGTTTTTTAAAGAATTTTGAAAAGAAAGACTTCTAAAGAAGAAAGAAAACATTATTTTATTTTTAATTTTGGCTTTTTTTTTTCTGGAATTTCGAAAGAAAAAACTTCTAAAGAAGAAAGGAAATATTTTTCGATTTTTGGACTTTTATTTTGAATTTATGAAAGAAATACTTCTAAAGAAAAAAGAAAATATTTTTGAATCTTGAATTTTCTTTTCAATTTTCGAAAGAAGAATGAATTGTTTTTTGGATTTTGAGAAGAAATTAAAAGGAAAATATTTTTGTATTTTTTTTAAAAAGCATTTAGGTCTAAAAGAAAGACTTTCTAAATTTGGGCCGAAACCGATGAGGTTTGCCTACATATCTTACATCCGGTGAGAATCAGATCCGCGTAGTTCTGCCAGTTTTGACGGAACTGAGGAAACATGACCTTTGAAACATTGGCTTATTTTCTCTCCTTTGTTTTCAAAATTTCGGCAGAGTTTCGAAATGTTTCAAATACCTACCTCACTCTTGTTATTTTTTTTCTTCTCGATTTTCTTTCCCTATTCTAGAAGTCGGTCAACATACAACCCGAAGCAAATGAATACACAAGTAGAACGTAATGCATCAGGATGGTCTTTTAATTTGGGTACACCTGTCCTAGACGGACCCAATCCTTGTGTTGAGTCTCCAAAGTTAAATGCACGTGATGCAAACAAACGTTCATACTAGGGATCCGACATGTGTCTTTGTTATTCTATGTCTAAATCGTAGGTGTATTGTTCTAGACCTGGCTTATCCGAGCGGACAACTCGAGCCGGGGAGAGGGGGAGGCAGCGTACCGGGGATACAAAAGCTTCACCGGCTTTGCAACTTGTCCAACCAGGTCGGCAGTTAAAAACCAGAGGGACGTCGACAGGGAGCCAAGGTCGAATAGAGACCGATATCAACTATATACCGCAGATCGAAGGAACAATGGTTCAGGACATAATTCCGCCCGGAACGATCGAAGAAGTGATCGAGGACAGAATTCTCGGGGACTTATGAGCAAAAATGGTTTTGACAAGTATGCCAATCCCACAGAGACACCTAGTTTATCGGAATATAACTTTAGCATCGATGCATCAGGCATTGTATCAGCAATAAGCAAGATTAGAGATACTAGGTGGCCCAAACCCATACAAACCGATCCTTCCCAAAGAAATCCAAATTTGATGTGCAAGTATCATGGCATGCATGGTCACAAAATCGATGATTGCAGGAAATTAAGGGAAGAGGTAGCCCGTCTATTCAATGAGGGCCACCTTTGAGAGTTCCTCAGTGATCGAGACAAGAATCATTTCAGAGAAAGGGACGCTAACAGGAAAAATGAATAGGAGGAACCCCAACATGTCATTCATATGATTGTCGGTGGGGTCAACATTCCACATGGACCATATTCAAACGCACTAAGGTATCAATCACTAGGGAAAAACAAACCCGATATTATGTGCCCGAAGACACTTTATCATTCAACAACGAAGAAGCAGAAGGCATTTCTCCGCCCCACAACGACACTTTAGTAATTTCTATCTTATAAAATAAAGTTCAAGTTAAGCGTATTTTAGTGGATCCAGGTAGCTCGATGAATATCATCCGATCGAGGGTCGTGGAGCAGCTCGGCCTACAAAATCAAATCGTGCCCGCAGCTCGGGTCTTAAACGGCTTTAGTATGGCCAGTGAAACAACAAAATGAGAGATTATTCTACCAGTGAATGTATCTGGAACCATTCAAGATACCAAGTTCCATGTAATCGAGGGCGACATGAGGTACAATGTCCTGCTCAGAAGGACTTGGATCCACAATATAAGGGCAGTCCCTTCGACTCTCCACTAAATGATAAAATTCCCGACGTCGGACGATGTAAAAACAATATACGGGGAGCAGCATGCTGCAAAGGAAATGTTTGCGGTCGATGAGGTAACATCGATATCAACACTATCAACCTCGGAAAGGTCAAGCATCAAAGGTAAACAGGAAGTCAAATAGCAATCACAGCCACCAGCCTCGACCGAATCGGGGAAGCAGGAGATAGGAGAAGAAGAAGAGGATTTTCTGACCCCTCGAACTTTTATTGTTCCCGAAGATTCTGACGCCACAAAATCAACGGTCGAAAAGATGGAACAGGTTACATTGAATGAGTACCGTCCCGAGCGAAAGGTATACCTGAGAAGGGGATTAACCCCTGAATTCAGGAAAAAGCTTATTCAATTTCTTATTGATAACATAGATTGTTTTGCTCGGTCCCATTTAGACATGATAGGGATCCCACCGGAGATAACGATGCATCGGCTAAGCTTGGACCCTTAGATTCAAACCGGTGAAGCAAAAAAAAAGACTCTAGTCCGAGGTAAAGCACACATTCATAAAGGACGAGGTAACTAAACTTCTCAAAACAGGGTCTATTCGGGAGGTGAAATATCTCGAATGGTTAGCCAATGTAGTTGTAGTCCCTAAAAAAGGGAATAAACTTAGAATGTGTGTAGATTATAAGGATTTAAACATGGCGTGCCCCAAAGATTCTTTTCCACTGCCTAACATCGATCGCATGATCGATGCCATGACCGGCCACGCGATCCTTACTTTTCTCGATGCCTATTCCGGGCACAATCAAATCCAAATGAACATGGAGGACCGAGAAAAGACTTCATTTATCACCAAGTATGAAACATATTGTTATAATATAATGCCGTTCGGTCTAAACAAATGCAGGAGCTACTTACCAACGCCTAGTAAATAAAATGTTCGAAGAATAAATAGGTAAATAAATGGAAGTTTATATTGATAACATGTTAGTTAGGTCCCTGCGCCCAGAGAACTATTTGGCTCATTTGCAGGAAACGTTCGAGATTTTAAGGAAATACAACATGAAGCTCAATCTCGATAAATGTTCTTTCGGGTTCGGTTCGGGCAAGTTCCTTGGCTTCATGGTATCGAATCGGGGGATCGATATCAACCCCGATAAAATCAAGGCCATCGAAGACATCACCGTCGTGGATAGTGTAAAAGCCGTGCGTAGGCTAACTGGACGGATAGCTGCCTTAGGCCGATTCATTTCGAGGTCGTCGGATCGAAGCCACAAATTTTTATCTCTACTCAAAAAGTAGAACGATTTCTCCTGGACCCCTTAATGCCAATAAGCATTATGGGAATTGAAGCGATACCTATCGAGCCCACCACTACTTCACACTCTAAAGGATATGAGAAACTTTACTTGTACTTGGCAGTATCGAAAATCACGGTAAGTGGTGTCCTAGTTCGAG